>RJWM01035544.1:0-18848 GCA_004363535.1 Dasyprocta punctata
GATGAAGACATTTACAAATATATATATCTTTTTTCTAAATGTTAATAATTATAGAACTAAAGCTATAATTTTGAAACTACTAATATTTTGAAGACACATTAAAATTTTTTCCTTTATCTATTTTAAGGTGGGGGAACAAACTCCAATCTCTTTAGATAACAAAATTCTGGAGGTGAGTGGCCTGATTAAAAAAAAAAAAAGTATCAATAGGCACAGCCCAGTGTCTTTTCTTAGGTCTCCTTCATAGTGGTACTATTTGTTTCAACACAAGGAGTGTCTCTCTTCTCCCATGGTGAATGAGTGTCTCTTAATCCCAGTGGAGTTTACATTTGGAAATAGAGACCATCCTCTTCTTCCAGGCATAGGAATATGTTAATCTTTTAATTCTAATGGAGAAGAGAGTGACTATCCTTATTTCTAATGTTAATAATAGCTTCCCATGACTTTTATAACAAAGCAACAAAAATTGAGTGGCTTAAAACAACTGGAAGTTATTCCCTAGCAGTTCTGGAGGTTGAAACCTGAAATCCAGTTTCCTTGAGAGACATACTCTCTGTGAAACTTCTAGTGGATGAGGATTCTTTGACAATCCAGCTTCTCATAGCCCCAGATATTCCTTGGCTTGTGACAGAACTCAAGTCTCGGACTTAGAGGATCATTTTCTCACTGTGTGCCTTACCTCATCTACATTTGTGCGTGGCTGTCTCTGTGTCCAAATTTCCCCTTATAAGGTTATGGTCATAACAGACGAAAACCCACTCTAACGGCCTCATCTTGCTCACATCTACAAAGATGCTACTTTCAGGAAAGGCATTCACTAGCATTAGGAGGTAAACCATCAACTTATTGACAGTTCAGTCAATACCACCTCTTTTTCTTTCTCCCTTCTAGCTTCTCTTCTCCCTTAAGAACTCTCTCTTTCATTAGTTTTCCTTCCTTCAATTTCAGTGTGCAATTTTTAGTCATGTCTTATTGATTCCTAAACCCTCCAAAAAATAATTTTTACAATTTTAAATCAATGTAAATTGAGGTATCATGATGGTTCTTAGACTGCTAATGAAATAGGACAGGAACCCTTATGGAATATACAACATGGACTTTTCAACATTAAAGAGCCATGACCTCTTACCCACTAAAACTGTAGACATCCCTTTCTCTTTATCCTGCCTGTGAACAGTGGAGCAAATATATCTTCCCTGAATTTCCTATTTTTATGGTAGTAAAGACAACTTGTAACAGCAGGGAACACCATGATGACTTCCAAGACAAAAAATATCTCCTGATCCTTATTTTAAACAGGAGGAAATTCCCTAAAACATGATGGAAAAAAAGATCTCAGACACTGGCATACTTACACCCAGCGGAAAGTTACAAGGACTTAGCCCACTGCAGCAGTACCAGAATGGCTTGTCCTAATCTTTCTTTAAAGGTTGATCTGTTCTTCCCTGTCAGATCTGTGTTTTCTTCAGTTATTCACTGTCTCAAGCAAGAGTTCCTTCGCTACTCACTCTTTCTTCTCAGCTAAAGCCTTTGCCTGTGGGTTCCTGTCATTGCTTCGGTTTTAGTTTCCGTCTTCACTAAAACAAACTCCCATGCACATCCTATGTCAGTGCCAACCTAGTCCATGCGTCACCTAAAAACTGAGAAGATCTTACCAGATTCCTGGTGTTTTTCTCTACTATCACTGCAGGTAGCGATGTCAGGTAGGAATTGATAGGCAATTAGAAAGGCACTGGGCTCAAGATAAAGTCAGAACAGAGATGTGGCCACCCAGTGCTGTGGTCAAAGCCCCAGCTAGTAGAAATTAGGCCCCAGGATGAAGATGGGATGGCGAGGCCTGATAATCACCCAGGAAATAAACAGCAACTCAGAGCTGTACTGCAACTAGCACCATTGAATCCAGTAAGTCCAAACACTACAGTAAAACAAACATGTATAAACAACGAAACAAAGACTCAGACAGGCGACCACAGCACTCTGACCCTTGCTCCTACCCCTTAGTGAAATGCCTGTTCTCTTCCCCATGCTGTGGAACCTTGCTAAGGACCTCATTTTTCTATTGGATCAATATTAGCTAAGTGACTGCACTCATGACTCCTACAGGTGGATGACAGTGTGACCGAAGGTAACCTCTGATGTATTTCACTGTAGAAAAATCCTAGACAAAGACCCTCAGCGGTTCAGGATCCTTGCTGCCTCCAGGAGCTTTCTCTTAAAGATTTCCTACTCTTCATCTCCATTCTTTGGCATCCTGAGACACAAACTCACTTGTCTCACAAGTTGGGAGTTACTTATGTGCAACACCACGACACTGGCACTGAATAGTCCTCTTCTTTCACTTCCTCTCAGATTGGGAAAAGTCATCTCTCATTTGTGCTGGATTATTTTTCATCTCTCCTCAATAAAATCATTTTTTAAGGCATTTTCTCACCCCAATAATATTTAAAGTTTGTCTATTCTTAATGCAAAAATAAAGACAGAAGCAAAGACCAAAAAATTCATTTTGATTCTTCTTAAATGCAGTGTTTTCTCACTCCTTTTATTTTTTTCACAAAGTTTTCAGAGAAAGTTAAAATAATGTAACTATCACCTAGTCACACTTTTAAACTTCAAATTTCTGGCATTCAACTTCTTCCCTACCCAAACTTCAGAGAAAATTTCTGCAGTAAGACAGGCTTAGTTTTCATAAGCTCCTCTTTTATTGAAGTGTTTTTTTTTTTTTTTCGTACGGGGAATCAAACTAAGGACCTTGCCCTTGCCGGGCTGGCACTGTGCCGCTGAGCTATATCCCTGGCTCTCGGTGCTTGACCATTTAAAAGTTACTTAAATGTCTGACACTTTATTTCCTCATCCATGAATAATCATAGAATATGTGAGCAAATGTATGCACATATTTAGCTAATGGTACAAGTAGATAACATTTCAGTGCTCAAAAAAAGTTACTTAAATATAGCAAAAGAGTATTACATACAGCACTCAATAAATAAAATTGAAAGTGATTTAAACAAATACTTTCATTTTGTCTGGTCTCTAGTAATTCCTTAAGAAAGTCTTTAGACTGTACCCTTAGCAAAACTATCTTCTGCTTTGAAATTTATTTTGTTTGATTATAGCCACTGAATTTGCTAGTATGGCCTAATATGGTTAGATCACTCCTCCAAATTCACATCACTTCTCCACATTTGTCAAGACTTTCTACAGAACATTCTCTCTTCGCTCTAAACTCTTTCCAGAATCCCTGGCAAAGGCAAATTGTACACGCTGTCCCATGGTTGCTCTTGAAAATAGTGTGGCCAATTATCCAAACTGGTGAACCTTCCCGAGCCTCCATGTTCTACTTCAGCATTAAATCCGAGGCTCCCATACTGTCATTGTGAGCCCTGTTAGCCAGGTCTCATTTGACACTTTGTTCATTTTAACAATTCCATACTTTTCAATCAACATCACAGAAGCTTTCAGTGTCGCTTTATTTGTTTGCTTTTAAACAATATCTTTGATAGAATTTGAGTTCTGAATAGTTCAAAAACAATGTATCCACCTTGCAGTTTTATTCATTACAAGAATCAAATAAATCTGTATTAGGGCATTCCTCCTTTTAAACATGCTTTGAATGAATGACCTTGTGTCCTACTCTTCAGTAAATGAGACTATCAGTTATCAGTTCCCTTAAGTATTTACTTTCTCTACAAGCAAGCTTATTGACACCCATCCCAGTCTTTCCTTTTTCTCGTCACGTTAAGTGGAATTGATGTATTTCTTCTAAACCTCACTGACTTGCTTCAGCTCTGTTCATGGTTCCATATTAACTGATGACTTCTTATGGGATTTTTTACTCTCAGCTTTCTGTCTTTAGTAGATGGCTTGGCTTGGGCTCTAGAACAATATACCCATCTCCTTTAAAAGACATTTATTGTTTAGTTTCTGCAGTTCTAAAACCTGAGAAATCTAAGATTAAAATGTGTGCATCCTGGCTCTTGGTAAGGAACTCTCTCTCTGAGTTTCACATGGCAAAGACAAAGAAAGATCTGATATTTTTCTCTTCTTCTTATAAGGATACTAATCCTATTATTATCTACCTCATAACAACAGAATGATCAGGTTTGCATTGCTGGTACAAAATATCTGCTACCCACAATTTAAAAGAAGTGAAGTTTATTTTGAACCCTCATGGTTTCCAGAGGTTTCAACTGTTGATCACCTGACTCCAAGGCAAAAACAGCATTATGGAAAGTCATGAAAGAGGATGGTTGTCCAGCTCATAGCATTCAGAGAGCAGGGATCAGGGGAAAAGGTAGAGAGGAAAGGTCCAGAAATCTCAAGGTCAAGCCACATTGACCCAGTTCCTACAAGTAGGACTGACCTCCAATATTCTACGCAACTATGAGAAGACCCAGTGATGAGGGTAGTGCTTTCACAATCCAATCACCTCCCCTAGATCTTTTAATTCAGTCAAATTAATAATCAAGAATAATTGACATAACATACCTGGCATAAATTCAATTATCTTCTGAAGATTCCACCTTCAAATAATAGCAGCATTACATTGGAAGTTAGGGATTTGACATTCACATTTTTAAGGGCTGTATTGAGTCTGTAACCATATCATGTACTCTTTATCTCCTGATTTTTCCATAATATATAGTTTTATCCTTATTAAAAAACTAAGCAAATTAAAAATACAGCCAAACTTCATTGAGAATTAAATTCTAGACAGCAATGTATTTTTCTTTTAACTTTGTATGTAAAGTTTCTGGAAATAATTCTTCATGCTCATTGACTTTCTTTCTCACTCTGTGTATTCATCCATCTGTCTTCAACATTTATTTCACTCTGAAACTTGTCTTACATAGTCCAACAGGCCAGATGGTTCTGAAAACATATACTATGAGGTGGTGATGCTGAGAGAAATCTGACACTTGTTACATTTTTAAGAGAAGTGTGAAGATTATCAAAATCAGAAACATTACATGTAATCATTTTAATTCTGCACACAAGATTCTGACAAAATTCAGACTTTCCAATGTGTGTCAGTTTCACCCATTCATGGTCACTCTGTAATGTTTTGTGTATCTGGCTACATGGTTGAAAACTTCAACTTCCTTACTGTATAATTATTTCAGTAAAAGACAGGAACAGATAATACTATAATACAGCATCAGTGAAATTAGCTACCAAAAATATAGACTGGTCACAATTCCCCAATTGAAAGTCTTAAGAATTTTAGAAGAAAATGTAGGATGATTCTAGGAAAACCATCCTGATATCATAACAAATAATACTATGTTTAGGTCTGATATGATATACATGCATGTTTATATGTAGGTAACATTTTGCATGTAACTTTGGAAACTATTTCAAAGCTAATTATAAGAGTACATAGGAAAAGGATTCAAATTGCTAGGGGCAAAAATAATTTTGTACTGAACTGCTTGAAGAGAATTTATCAATACATATGGCACAACTTGCTTTTTAGCTTGACTTTAATAGGATGATAGTATTTTAGGCTATTTCATTACAAATAGTGAAAATTGAAAATATAAATTTCAGTATAATATCTTGTACACACATTATAAATAATATATCATTGCCATATTAAAATAATGCCTGTATTTTCAGAGTTCATGTGAGATCATGAAATTCTAATTATGTGACAATTAAATAAAACTCTGAAGATGTTAGAACTCATCATCATATGTTTCAAATCCATCAACACATGCTACCCACACATACAGCGCATACTTGGAGGCAATTGAAAATCTAAGGAACCAAAATATAGAGTGATTAAAAGACATACCAATTTATGAAAATATTTAAATGACAAATTTATACAACAGTATGTATCATATGATTCTAATTTTATAAATTAAGCAAAATGTCTTTGTATACAGTCATTCAATTTTTTGCAAATACCTAAACAAATGACTGGAGAAATTAACTTAATTGATGATTTCTATATATGATTATGCATTATAAGAAAATCTATCAAACTTCCTACCTCATGCTTCTAAAAATGGTGACAAACAAATTATGCTAGACAGTATAACAGATTTCCAGTTCATATATGATTAGGCATTATGATTACTTTTGCTTTTGAAGTCTTTGGATCAATAATTGCAGGCATTAACTTGGAATATGTGTCTATCACCCATGGTGTTACTCACAAAATGGGCACAAATGCTAGTATGCCACTATAGTAGAGTCTTTACAGGGTTTTCAAATCGTGTTTAATATATGTCATTTTATATCTGTATACCTAGTATACTCAATTTTAAATGAGTTCATACATTTAAAATGCTACAATCCCTATTCTCTTAAATCTCAACTTTATTCATTTTTCAGAATGAATCACTAGCTGTTTTGCCACTTCTTCTCTAATAATAAAGTTTAAAACCACAGTGTGCTTGGGGTTGTATTTACATAGTTTTTAGATGTCTTACTATACTTAAAACATGACGAAAACCAATTAGTTTTAATCTATCACATGAACAGTCAATGCTAGAAGAGAGTGTTTTTATTAGAAAAACCATTTTGATTTCTCATTCTCACAATCTGTATTGTTTTTGGTGGATTGTTTATTTGAGGGTTTGATGTATTTGTTGACATTAAATAGTTTTCATGTTTTATCATCTATACTTAAATGACATGTATCTGCCATTTTAAAATATTACTTCTACTTCAAGAGCTCATGACCATCAAATTCTTATGTCAAGATTAAAATTATTGAAGATGTTAGAGCTCATTATCAAATTATGTTTGTGTATATAGATAGCTATTCTTCAAAATTTGTATGATCTATTGACAAAAAAATTGTAGCAAAAAGGCATTTTATTTTGTTTATCCATATCTAGTTTTTACACTTTCCTATAAATCTCCCCTATGACCTAATGGAGCCAGGATACCATTTTATTTGGTCAGATGTACAAATCATTTTCTACAACACACATTATACTTAATTTTTAAAAATGTCCATTTATTTGGCCCATTTAATATATATTATGCCTATAGTGACTGCTTTCTATTATATAGTACCTACAATGTTTATTTAATTGCTTTAAAACAAATGTAGTAAGGCCTACACTTAGCTGCAAAATTTACTGAAATAGACAGAGTCCTTAAATTCAATCAATATATGACTATCTAATATCACTTTCTGTACACTTACTTTTAATGCATCACAAAAGTTAATTTAGTGAAGCGCTTCTGGTGTTTTTTGTTATAATTTACATATCTCTTTAATATAGGGCTGGCAAGATATGCTTTAGATAGATTTTCGGTAATTAAATTCAATTGAGATCATGCCCTTTAGTCTATACATTTATACATTGTTGTAAATCTATATTTGTCCAATTTAGTCAATGTCCTCAAATAGACTAATGTTAGTACTTTTAAAACATTGCATCACATCCACTTGCTTTATTCTTTACCATTTCAACTTGATACTTGATATAGTAGCTGACTGTAAAGCAATTGCCATTCTTAACTCTGAACTAATAATTTGAAGTTGATATTTAAATCTTAGAAAAATGATGAACTTTCAGGAATGTCATGAAGGTATTTGTAAATTCTAACATTTCCAAAAATTTTCTTTAGTTGTAGTTAAGGCAATATATTGCATTTGATGTGTTTAACTTTCATGGTGGAATTTGTTAGAAAAGCAAATCCCTGATACCAGGTTAGTATGAATTTTTGCAGATCTAATGAGTTTTTAGGCTGTCAAGCTTGTAGATCAAAATCTAAAGAAAACAGAATGAAATTTAAATTCAGAGAAGGAAAATTCAGTTCTATAGAATCATATATTTTAAAATGTTGAAGAGGCATTAATGTATCCAATTTAAATATATTTTTCTTGTTATTTAAACATAAATTGTATAATCAATATTATCAAATTTACTTTGTCGTTTTAATAAATTCTTTGCTAATATATGAACAGTGTATTTCTGAGATATGAATTCAGAGATGTACACTGAGAAACTCAAGAAACTATAAGTCTTTGAACAGAAAAATAAATCAAAGATTTAAGAAAAATTATTTTTTAGGTAATTCTTGATGTAGTCATAGTTCCAATGGAATAGCATTAGAAGAATAATATCAAGTCTTCCAAAAAACTTTACATAATTGTTACTTTTACATTTGGCCCTTTTATTTTAAACTTCAGGATGATATTAAATCTGTAAAGTTAAGACAGTAGATTGATGAAACAGAACAAGTGCACATTTATATAAAATGCTAATTTAGTCTCCAAACAAAATTAATTGAAATCATCCAATCTTTCACAATACTGTATCTTCAATGTGTCACATTTTGTTGCAGGAAGACTTTCAAACTGTTCAGTGTTAACAACTTGTCTTGTTTCTAAAATTAATTGCCTTCAGCTGTATTAACAACAGCATGATCAAATAACATGAAAGCTTTGAATAGATCAATAATAAAGCATCCTAATTTATCCTTTGTCCACGAACATCACCACAAGATTAATAAGTTTCAAAAAGGCCAATCTAATGCAGTGTTCAGCTTAATATTGCTATTAAAATATCATCCATATAGAAATCACAACAAACTTTTCAGAAATGCTACTCATCAGGCAAAATAACAGAGATAACAGTAGGGGTAGGAAGCATTTGAATATTTCTTATGCATCTACCATAAAATGTTTTACATAAGAGACTGATTTTTTTTTGCATGTACTACAAGATACATGGGAGAAATATGAAATAGGGAGATGTATAAATTGATGAAGAAGAGATTTTGTGGCATGGAATCATACCTGTGAAATTTCATTTTGCTTTTCTTATATAATCTCTATTGTTTGTGCTAACAAGGACAAGACCTGTATTAAAAAACAAAATGAAACAAAACCCTGATGCTATAGGCATAATATATATTAAATGGGCCAAATAAATAGACTTTTTAGAAAACCTAAATACAGCTTGTGTTGTAGAAAATGATTTGGGGGTACATCTGGATGTAAGCTATAACAGTCTCCACATAGAAAATTTAGGACAAAGCCTATCATTCACAGTTATTTGATTAGTTCAATTTATAAAAATAAAATTTTCTACTGATACAGCAAATAATTCTATTGATATATTAAATCTAAATGAGATGAGCAGGGTAATATTGTTATAAAAACACTTTGACATTCAGTGAAAGTATGGTTTTTGAAAAAATTACTATAAAACTGAGCATCATTATACATTCACTAAAAATAATTACTTTGATCTTAATCACCTGAATGGTAATATAATGATGAACAGACTATAACACAAGAAATAAAGGGAATTCCCCATACTTTTCAGAGCTTACAATATAATTATTTTACCAGAAACAAATTTGAGTTCTTCAGTATTTTTTAGTTGTCATAAGATTTATTTCATATTTTATATTTATCTGTGCATGACTAAAACTCAAATACATAAAGAGAAGTTTTAATCTACATTGTTACTCATGTTAATGATATCTGAGCTACTTTTTGGTGCTAAAATAAGGTGCTATTCCAGAGTATGAAAAATCTAATGTAAGTAAATCAGACAGGACTTGGAAGCTGGTTCATCGAGAAGAGGACTGAAGGCAGCACAGCAGAGTGTAGGCACACTTGTTAGGGTCGGCTCTTCCTGAAAAGGAAAGAGCAGCTCTTCAGTATGAAAAATAGTTACTAGAAAGGTAATCCTAATTATAGAGATAAAAACCGGTGATTTTGATGAAAATGAGATAAAATATCAGGGATTTGATAGTTCTCCATTGTCTCTTAGGCTGCTGGCCAGTTTCACCAGGGTAATTCAACTTCTGTGTCTAGACGCTGGCCCTTCCCTCATTTTAGGAGCATTCTGTGCCTTTTAGTTCTTACCTGGTTGTCCGTTTCTTCATAGTCTTGCTCCCCTTCTGTAGGCATTCTTAAAGCTAGAGTATATAACTTTAGTTTCAAACCACATTGCTAGATAAATATAATTGGATGTTTGTGACCGCCAACTGCCTTGTCTCCCACACCTCCTTCCCTGTTTTATTTCTTTTACATTTTCAATGTGGTCAGTTAGTTGTTCTTAACCTGTCTGCTCCTAAAAGGCCCACGAGCACCTGATTAATCTGCAGGCATTTTCAAAGTTATTTTAAATTTGAGAAAATTTTGAATATCAGATATTTTCTCATATGCCTATATGACCATCTTCGTCTTAAATTTCAGAGTCTGTCTTCTGGAAAGTTGAAGCATCTGCTAATTCTTTCTCCATGTGTGGTCTTGTTGCCTCAGTCTCCATCACGCTACCCTGAAATTCTTGGCTTCTCTGCTTACTTCCCTGGATAGCATCTCCCTGGAAGAATTTATAATGCATTCTGACAGTAAACACTGTTTTTAATAAGCTCTAAATAGACTAATGAGTTGATAGTCAATGAGTATATATTTTCTATTGAGTGATTCTGGCAGAAATTTGCTAGTTGTTCGACAACATTTGCGTTTCCTTTGACAACTTCTAGTCTATATTTTAGGTCTCTTTGCAGTTACACAGTGCCATGCATTCAGTTTGGGCCAGTGTTTTATAAAAGGAATTGATGAGAGACTTTTCTAGGTGTGGACCTCATGCCTTCCTGAACTCTCCCAAGTGCTTTCCTTATCTGAATTTCAGCAACCCAGTAGAGGATGCTGTGACTCTAAGCAGCAGAGTCCTGAGATGGAAATAACCCCTGTTTTCTGATTGACAACAGGTGGCAGAAGTCTCTGTTTACCTGCATTGTAATACGATCTGAGGAAGCCACATACCATGGCCTGGAAATTTGGATATTTGTGCAAAAAGTATCTTGATTAGTATAACTCTCCTACATGGAGATTATTGCTTGTAATCATCACTACAGTGCTACAGAACGAATTTTTTCTCCCATTTATGTTTTCTGTAATAAATAATTCATGACAAAAGTATCTTTAAGAAGTTTGTTTAAGTTCTCTTGGAAATTTTATTCCAGCTGATTTATTTTGTTTCTAAATGTCTTCAAATCAAGGAATGGAACTTTAATATGCTGTTATGATATTTGATAAATTTAAATGAGTCTTTTAATAAGTTGATCATATAGTTTATTGCCCAAACTAAGACGCTTTTCAAAACAAAGCATTTTTCTAAAAATAATTGAATTTATGTAATTTTTAAAATAGTGATTAACATGAAAAACAATCAAGCATTGAAAGCACAAACCATTCTATATCCTGCAATTTGAGCAACTGCTTTGAAGACAATAATACCAAATATATTAATCATTGTTAATCTCTTATTACTTTGTTTTGAAATTCTGTATCATCATTTTTATTTTTTCATTGTAAAATAAAATAAAAAATTGTGACTGACTTTATTTTATTGTACTGAGACAGAAACCCTTTAACAAAAACAATTTTTTAATTAAAATTTTTCTAAATAAGTTGATCAAAATAAGATTATTTGCAAAACATTTAAAGTAACATATATATTAAAGCCAAAGTTTTAAAATAACTTCTTTATATTGCTTAAACATTCAAGCATATGTAAATCAGCAGTTATTCTCATATATTCATGTATTTTGACCAATTTTCCAATATATCTCTAATATAAAGTAAATTACTTTTAATGCTTGACATTCAACTTTTATAAGTTTTTCAGAAATTTTTCATAAATGTGGTTATGATCTTCATCATACTTGAGTTGAATGTTCAATGGACAAATTTATTTGTCCCTTAATCTGAGTAAGAATATTTTAACTCCTAGAATGTATGGAAAATATGTTATTAAACAAAAAATATTATGAATTCTTGTTTTATTCTATTCATATGTAAAATATTACAGCCTAAATATTTCCAAGTGCTGTCACTCCATATATGTTTCAGTATTTTTCTTTAACAAATGTTTATGTAAGAAAAAGTTGTCCACTTTGTTTCTTTATGCCTAACTACTTTCAAATTACTCCAATGCACTTAACGCTTAAAATGGTTGCTTTATAGCTGTACATTAATTGAAAATTTCTAATGAAATTTCTGACTCTGAATACATTTCAATGGAAATATAGGTTTTTGTTTTACAAAATATTGAATATCACACTGAAGTCTTTAGGTTGATCTACAAAATATAGAGTAGATATTTCTAAAATACTATTCTTAGGAGCCTTAGGGAGCTAACAGTAAAGAAGAACATTACATTATGCAGAATTTACTGTTTTGTTTTATTCAAGAGCTACATTACAAAAATTTCATAATTCTGCTTATTCAGTCAGTGTGTGTATAAATGTTAATAGTTATTGTTTCCATTTCCATTGGTATACCATGACAATGAACCCTAACTTTATAGTAGCATTCAGAGTGTAGTCCCATATTTAACCTTAGACAGAATGAATTCAAATGAATTCTCATTTCAATTTGAAAAACTGAATGAAAAGCTCAACCCACATCAGTAATTAACTTTCTTCTATTTCAAATATCTAATGGCATGGATATAAATTAGGATAATTCCATTATCTATGGAATTCTGATATCATAGCTATCTATTGGTGATTAGTTCATTTTTCAAAGTCCATAAGAAAACTTTGAAGATGAAAATAGAGCAAAAAACACTACAACCAGTCTTGAATTGAATGCAATTTGTTTTTTTTGTTTTTTTTTTTGTACTGGGGATGGAACTCATGACCTTGTACTTGCTGGGCAGGTGCTTTGCCACTGAGCTAAATCCCGGCCTTGGAAATTTCTTTTACAGATGGTGATGTTTAAATGCATGTACTGCAGTTATACTTCCTAACTTCTAGTATAGTGAGCTCATATTTCTTATGTTGCACATATTTCTTGCTATGTCAGTTTTACACAATTGCGTTTCCAAAAGACTTGACATTTTAGATATCTGTAATCTATTGTGCTACCCATGTGGATGGTTAAATTACATTAGCATTTTTGAAACTTATATTTTAACATCATCTTTCTTAAACAATGGAAACTCAGAACTCATTTTTTCCTTTAAACACACAGATTTCTGAGATCATTGCTGTTACAATTTTTATAGCGTAAAACCAAAAGTACACGCGATGAATATAGAATTGTAGTGTTTGAGCAATAAATGAAAAATTACTATGAAAAACATAGAAATATATGTTGCTGCAGAACTCCAAACTTAATCTATACATGATACATATATTTAGAATATAGACAATAAAAAGTCCAACATTTCCCATTGATCTTGTTGTCATCAGGTATTTCCTAAAGTTTCAGCAAGAGTACTGGCATGCTAGCTCTTGTGAATTGGTTAGCAAGGACAGCCAGGCAGAAAGCACACTTCAGTGGTTTGTTAGAATTCTATCCTTAAAGATACAATTCCGAGAAAGGGGAGGAAGAAGGGAGAGAGAAGGGGGGAGAGAGAGAGAGGGAGAGAGAATATTTCTGAAGAATCTAATTGTAATCCAAGACATGCGCAGGGAAGGGTAACCTCTGTTACATGTAAGGAACAGAGGAACATTTGGGAATTTCTTTGCAAAAAAATAAAAATAAAATAAAACTAGCTTAGGTGTTTTATAAGAGGCTCACTGACTCGCTGGAACTTTTGCAGTTATGAATGCTGGTGAGCTCTGGTGAATCAACGCAGTAAAACTAGTTTAAAGTAATTGGGCTTGGGAAACTGTGTCAAGCAAGTACTCTTTTGTAAGTTGTTGAGTTGGTCATGTGTAGGTCCTTGTGTTGGCTCCTATTATAAGGTAAATCATGTAGGACTGTCCTCCATTTGTGGTCTGACCTAGTTCCATTTATCAGGATTTGAAATGGACAATTCTATTTTAAATCTGACAAGTTTAACATACATTTTAGTTTCTTGGGTTTTGGAAATGACCAAGAAATGAGGACTAGATTTTCGTTTGCATTTCGGAATTAAAAATGTGTTAGAACTCAGTTTGCTATCCATGAGTTTCTTATGTAACACCATAGAGACAATGGTGGAAGATAAAAATAAGAAGATGTACTAACTGTATCCTAAGTAAATGCAACTATTGGTAATAATATTTTACCATTCCAGCAAATTGGAAATAAATTATAAATAAATGACATGAACTTGGAGACAATAAGCATATTGAGAACTTCACCATGAAATCACATTTGAAATTGTTACTCGGTTAAAGTTTTGGTGAATATTCTCCCCAAAACAGGAACATTTCATTGTCTTTATAAACTAAAATTTGCTATAAAGATTTAAACTGTAGAGAAAAAGGAAAGTTCAGTGTTTGACAACTAAACATATTCAGAGTATGCATGTGGATGGGTCACCAACCATGGTAAAAACTCGCAAAAATCTTATTTTAATCTCATATTTTGCAACAATGAGTCATCAATAAATGTAATTTAAAATTACAATCATGTAAGAGTCTAAGGCCATGAAGCAAAGGCTAAACTTTGCTGATTTTGAAAGTAGAAAACACTTTGAATAGGCAATACTTGGGTATTCAGTTCTTTGCATGTGAGGGAGGTGTGAAAATGGAAAATGATAAAGTAAATGTAAAGATTCCTTTGCCGCTAGTCTGTGACAGCCAAGGTTGTTAATATTGCAGTCATTTTTTTTTTCACAGCAGGAGTAATTTCAACCACCATTTTAGTTACAACAAATAACTTAGGAAATGATTAATGAGACTTTTAATTATAGGTTGAGTTTATTTTAAAACAATCTGTGCTACTACAGCTGGAAAGGATCAAGCTTTAATTACATCCAGGAAAAACTCCACAGTGAAGCAAAACATGTCCATTTGAGGGTGCCCAGACCTTCTCCGTGCCTAGTTCACCTTCACACTTGGCTGCTTAGCTCCATGCTTTAGAGCACGGTGCTAATGAGGCCATGGTCATGCTTGCACTCCCATATGTGCCCGTTAGCTTCAGTCTGTTCCAGTGCCACAGATTGCTTTTGTAAACTTGGACTGCCAACTCGAAGATTTCTCCATTCAGTCACCAGGGATATCTGGCAACAGAAATCATGAAAGATTCAGTATGAAGCTGCAATGACCACCTATTTCTAGTGGGTGGGGTAAGAAAGTGGGCTTTGAAAATTCAGGGCCATCTCCTGCTTCGAAATTACACATTAGTTCCTTTGACTTGACTACTTTCAGGTTTACATTTAAAAATGGTTATTTAAATGTAGAAATAACTACAGAGAAAGCATAAGCAAAGAAAGAAAGAGAAGGAAGACAAAAAGAGAAAAAAGGAAGGAAAGAAGGAAGGAAGGAAGGAAACAAAGAAAAGGAAAGAAAGAAAGAAAGAAAGAAAGAAAGAAAGAAAGAAAGAAAGAAAGAAAGAAAGAAAGACAAGAGGATTACAATTTAAAAGCAAGACATTAATTTGGTCTTTTTTTTTTTTTTTCAAAGTAGATATATGACCTTGAGCGGTTTTCTCATTAGCGTATGCTCATTATCCTTTTCTGGAAAGTTTGAGGATTGCCTCAGATAATTGCCCACCAGGCAAGCTCTAATAGTTTATAATTTTATGACTCAAGATGCCAAGCACTGAAAGTGACACTTGATGAGGCTGCTGGCTGGCAAAGGGGACCTGATGCATCTTAAAAACTTGAACTGTGTCTCAGGCAGATGGTTGTTCATTGTTAGTTGTCAGGATCTCTTGTTGAGCAAAAATGTGTTCCCATGGACTTACAGGTGCATCTGTTTTGTAGCGCTGCTTTTACAGGTTTGCTGCTTGCAGAAAGAGTACATCAGCAGCCATCAAGCCAGAGGGAGAATGATACTGGTCTTGATGAATTTGCTCACTAGCTATGCTGCTTCAGTTTATCTCAGCAGACTTCTGCCTTAGGCCTGGAATGAATATGTTCTTCCCTGTCAAGTACTGGGAATTATTTTTCACCCTAAGTACAAAGTCCTTTTCAGTTTTACATCACTGAATACCTGTCAGAGACAAGATATGTTCCTTCATGAAACAATTTATTTAATTCTACCCAAGGACATCTTGTTGAGAGGTGAGGTTAATGTAAAATCTAGTACAGAAACACACACGCAAACACACATGCAATCTAGAAAAGCTCTTGTTTACTACTTTAATCAACAATGTAACTGTAGAAGGACTTAGTGTTCATTTTTCACATCTATGCTGAATAATCACTGTGTCTAAGATGGTAAGTATCTCTTTTTGAAGAATATGAATAACTGTTCTAATAAGAAACACAAAATCATTTTTACTTTATAAATATAGCTATGGTGGGGGAGAGAGTAGAAATGTTTTTATTTATGAACGAAGAGATTTCTCTAGCTTAGCTTCTTTAGGAGATAATATTGACTAACAATCTATAGACTAATAACAATATATGTAAATGACACAGATATTTCATTTACTTGAATTCATATGGATGCTCATGCCTCCACACTTGTGCACATACAACTAGAATGTCGATGGTTATTTATTTCATCTTGACTTTGGGTAAAAATGTATTTATACCACGTGTTCTGATTCTAAAACTTTTCAAATTCTCAGCTCTAAAGTAAGGGAAATAGTACAAAGGGAAATAGTATAATTTTTTAAAGAATACTTATAAAGATCTGGCATATTTGTATTATATAAGTAAAAATGTGGTAAAATAAGGCAAATAGACACATATTCCTTGGTAAAGAAGTGGATTCGTGTTCAACTGGGGAACCATACAGAACAGACCTCTCTAGTTATTCTTGCCTTTGGAGTTCAAAATTATACAACATCCACATTTCAAAAGAAAATATATTTGGAGAAAGAGTAAATGCCAAGTTTTCAGGGCAATCATTTAAAAAAGAAATCATAAGAACTTTCCCCTCCTAACTCCTCACTCTTCCACACTAGTTTTTTCTTCATGGTGATCCACACCAACAAGAGGATATTTTTGAGAATTAACTAAAGTTATTATCGAAATTTAAATAGAGACAGAGGTAGGTAGCCTAGCCCAGATCAGCCCGGGACCCCAGAGCTGCTCACCGGGGACTGACCAACATAGCTGCAGAGCGCCAAGCACACGTGAACTCAGTACTTCAGTGGAGCCGCTTGTGCGTGCGCCAGCCCAGAACTCGCTGACCCCCGCCCAGCCGGGTTTCTCCCGGCACTGTAGGCCTGCGACTTGCCCAGGCTTGCCCTGGTAAAGTGGTTGTCGTTCTGAACTTGCAGACAGACCTGGGCTCCGGGCGGCATCACTCGGGGGTACTCTGCATAACTCCCTGGGACCGGGAGGCCTTGGCACCCCACCCAGTTAAGGTGGAGGCTCCACCCGCATGCCCTGGGAGGCCAACACCCCTTGCTGCATGTAGGGCTCAGCTCTACTGGGTCCCGTGATTCAGCGTGATCCAAGAATCGGTGCAACCCTCAGGGGAACGCCCGGTCAGCCTCGCAGGACACAGGGCCACATAGGTTCTAGAAGAAAATGACAAAACGAAAGACCAAGAGGCAGACTCTGTCCCCCAGCCCACAAAGAACAAACCCAGGAGACACTGAAATGGAAGACAGTGGGAGTCACACAAAGGGACTTTCTGAAATGATAGAAAATGCAATAAAGAAACAGCTCGATGAAGCTATAGAGAAATTAAAATCAGAAATATTCTCTCAGCTAAAAAACGAAATGAGAATCATTATTAAAGAAATGTTGTGTGTATCTAAAGAAGAGCAAGATAAAAAAATAGAAGAACTTAAGAAAATGATCGAAACCCTGAATGAACAATAAAAGACACAAACAGAATGCATGAAACAGATGCAAAGGGAAATGCAGGATATGAAAATCTTCATGGAAAGTTTGAAAAACCACTTAAACGAAGCTGAAGATAGAATCTCAGATCTTGAAGACAGCATGGGAGATCAGGGCCACGAAAGAAAAGATCTCCTAAAAATAGTAAGGAACCAAGAAACAACAATTCAACAGCTGCAAGATGATGCCAAGAGAAATAACATAAGATTAATAGGCATCAATGAAAAAGCAGGGGTCAATACTAATGACCTGCGAAGACTATTCACAGAAAAAATAGCAGAAAACTTTCCAAACATGGGAAGAGAATCTGAAATACCGGTAACTGAGGCATACAGAAAACCAATTAACCACAACAAAAATAAATCCTCACCCAGACATATAATAATAAGGGTATCAGAAATACAGCACAAGAACAAAATACTAAAAACTGTCAGAGAAAAGAAACAGATAACCTACAAAGGAAAGCCTATAAGAATCACGGCAGACTTCTCAACACAAACCTTTAAGTTAAGAAGAACTTGGAGTGAAGTATTTCAAACCCTGAAAGAAAACAACTTTCAACCCAGATTGATGTACCCTGCAAAACTATCCTTAAAAATTGATGGAGAAATAAGACACTTTCATGACAAAGAAGAATTGAAGAAATTTATGGCCACCAAACTAACACTACAAAGAGTACTGAAAGACACTCTAGAAAGAGACAAAGATAGCCACAATCTTAAGAACAACAACAAAAGGAAACCACTAAGCAGGGAAAATAATTAAACAGAAAATGTAGAAAACTGACAACAGAAATATACCATGACAGGGGTGAGCTGGTACGTATCAGTTATATCAATCAATGTAAATTGTCTTAACTCATGAATAAAAAGAAACAGCCTGGCAGAGTGGGTTAAGAAACAAAATCCAACAATACGCTGTGTACAAGAAACACATTTCACTCAAAAGGAAATTCACAGACTAAAAATCAAAGGCTGGAAAACAATACTCCATGCAACAGGAACCCAGAAAAAAGCAGGGGTAGCTATTATGTTTGCAGATGATGTAATTACAAACCAAAAATGATCAAAAGAGATAAAAAAGGTCACTACTTACTTGTTAGGGGAAAACTTCAAGAGGAAGAGATCACAATCATAAATATATATGCACCGAATATGGGAGCACCCAACTATGTAA
>RJWM01035545.1:0-18799 GCA_004363535.1 Dasyprocta punctata
GGCAAGATATCACTGTTAGCAGGTTAGTAAAATTAGAAGAAGCTGACCATAATGTAGGACATCAAGATCCTAAATTTTTACTCAGATTCCTGATTAGTTCCTGCATTGGGATAGCTAGTCAAAGGATAAGGAATGGTTTTTAATTTGGGAACAAAGGTGGTATACTAGTGGTGGAAGTCCAGGGTCATAATAAGAAAGTGTCATATTTTGGGAGATATTCCTGCAGACACAGCAGGCACATACTTGCATTGTGAGACAGGAGGCCTAAATGACCATGGGCTTTGAGGGTGACTTTCAGTACCATAACTGAAGTGGCAATGTGCGCCTTGGAAAGATGATATCTTCGCATCTTTGTTCATTCTTGGCTCTATAGCTCTATAGTGACTAGGTAATTCATAAATAGAAATTTATTATTCACACCTCTAGAGGCTAGGAAGTCCATAGTAAGCTATCATCAGCAGATTTAGTGTTGGGGGAAGGCCCAGTCTTTTATTACAAGATGGCACCTTGTTACTGAGTTCCCCAGAAGGGATGAATGCTGTGTTCTCAAATGGAAAATGGATAGCAAGATCCAGCTAGTTTTCTTTAATCCTCATATAAGGTCATTAATTACATTCGTAAGGGCTCTGTCATTACCTAGACCACCTTCTAAATGCCTTACCAGTTGATACTAGCACATTAGAGATTAAGTTTGGACATATGAGTTTTCAGGGATATACTCAAACCATACAGCTCCACCAGATCAAGAAAGAATATAGAAAAAGAAACCACACCCCCTATTTCACTATCTACAAAAACCAAAATGGATCAAAGACTAAGGCCCAAAACTACGAAACTAGTAGAAGAAAGCATACGGGAAATGCTTCAGGACTTCTGTCTTATCAAAGATTTTTTAGATATAATTACAGTAGCACAGACAACACAGGTAAAGTTGGCAAATAGAATTACTACATAAAACCATTCTGTATAACAAAAGAAGTACTCAACAGAGTACTCAACAATCTATAGAACAGGAGAAAATATTTCCAAACTATTCACACAATAAGGGATACCTTTCTGGAATATAAGAAATTCAAAAGTTCAGCAAAAGCAATAAATAAATAAGTAGTTCAATTAAAAATTGGCAAATAAACTTAATAGCTATTTACCAAAAGAAGACATGGCACATTCTTTGCATGTCCTTATACCTTTAAATGGCCAGAAAGCTTATAGAAAATACTCAAAATAACTAATCACAAAGGAAATGCAAAGCAACACTATAATATCACCATATCATTTCACCCCACTTAGAATCACCATTATCAAAAAGGACAAAATACAAAAGCCCATGAAGTGGAGAGAAAGGGTGAATTCACGGACATAGTGAGGAGGCAAATTAGTAGCGATTATGAAAAATGATTGGTTTGCTCAAAAATAAATTATAAATAGAACTACCATAAGATGCAGCTACATGTTATACATACAATGGAATTGCAATCAGTATGTTCTGAGACATCTATTCTTGGATATTTATTTCAGTACTGTTCATAAAAGCCAAGGTATGGAATCAATTAAGAGTACATTTAAGAATGAGTGGTTAAAGAAAATGTGATACTTTTATACAGTAGCATATTACTCATAAAAATCACTGAATTTTATGATTTTCAGCAACTTGATGAAACTGGAAGACATTACATTAAATGAAATAGGATAGGCATAGAAAGACAAATATCGCACGTCCTCGTGTGTGGAGGCTAAAACATTGATCTCAAAGAAGTAAAAAATAGAATAGTGGTTACCAGAGCCTGGGAAGGATTATTAAGTGAAGGACAGACAGACAATGGTTAAGAGATAAAGTTGAATAGGAAGAATAATATCTAATGTTCCATAACATAAAATAATAAGTATAGCTGACAGAAATTAACTAAAATTGCCAAAATAGCTAGTAAAGAATATTTTTAATTTTCCTAACACAGACATGATTTACATATGAAGTGGAAAATACACCAATTGCCCTAATCTGATTATTGTACATTATACTCATATATTGAAATGTTATACTCTACCCCATAAATATGTATAATTACTATGTGTCACTTTAAAATTTTGGACTGGGGATATACCTCAGCAGCACAGCACCTGCATGGCAAGCATGAGGTTGTGACTTCGATTCTAGGTACCAAAAAATAAAATAAAATAAAATAAAATTGTATTTAAAAAATGCTATGTGATGTAACTTAACTCATGAACTACTGCAAGTGACCTTAGGACTTTATTTTTACTTTGACTCACAGAATCAAGGCCAGCGAGATTAAAAAAAAAAAAAACAGGATCAAACAAACAAGTCTACACTATTTGTGGTCATGAACTACTAAGATATTGCAGAATCCTATGATTCATTGCCTAATGTCTATTCTGTGAAGGGCGCTGATTTCCAAAGAAAAGGGACTGGGGTGGTTCATCTTGATTTGTTTCCAGAGTCCTTGAATCCCAGTCCTTTACCAGTAAACAAGCAATGAAAAATCTTTATTTTGGTGAAAATAATCTTATAAAATAGATGTAGACTTTCTTGATGATGTCTAAAGAGTTAAACTAATTGTAGATATTAAAGTCTGAGAAATATTCCGTTACCCAGGGAACCCTAAGAGCATGATCTCAGATTCATGCACTAGAGAACTGTAGTACCTACCCATTTCCTGTACTCAAAATTGTACATCTATTTTGTATGACAGCTTGGCAATTAGAGTAAGTACCATACAGCCATGCTGTATGGTACTTACTCAAATAAACTAAAAAGTATGTCATATAAAAACTTGCACACAAATCATTACAAAATCTTTATTCATAATTGCCAAAACTTAGAAGCAGCTAAGATGTTCTTAGTAGGGGAGTGGATAAACTTTAGTAAACCTAGACAATGGAATATTAGTCCACTATTTAAAAAAGAGTTACTGAGCCATAATATCAGACTAAATGAAACAGTCTCAGAAATCTTTACAACTGAAACTTCACCAATTTCAAGTATAAAAATAAATACAAAATCATATACTTATTAGATGAATATAAGAAGTACAAATCTGCAAAGTTTTTGATTTTTTTCACATTTCAGCACACAGTAGTAATGAATTTTTCTCTAATACATGCAAATTGTGCTGTAAATTTTTTGATTGCAACATCCTCAGGGATAATGAGACCTTGTCTCAAAAGAAGAAGGAAAGAAAAAAGGAAGACTGGAAGGAGGGAAAGAAGGAAGGAAGGAGAAAATAAAAGGAGCATAGGTCTGTGGCCTTAATCCTCCTTTCATAGTTGAAATTATTGAACATAATTGCCTCCTGAAACACACTTTAAGTACCTGGAAATCTACTCAAATTCATCATTCAGATGGTATATTTGTTTTCCCTTGGTAAATTTTTTTGGCCTAGGAAATCGTTCCAGCCTCCCATTAATATGGGAAACCTTTAAGTATTGTTTTTTCTGTTTGTAGTCACTGATCTCATGTATTTCCTTTTGTGTGTTAGCCTACAAAGTTTTCAAAAGCACAATGACATTCTTAAGTTCATGACTGGCCATCCATATTCTCATTCATTTATTCAGTCACTATATAAACATTTATTGAACTTTATCTTGTATTAGATAACAGTGCCAATTCCTGTGGTGATATAAAGATATATGAGATGCAGACACTTTATTTACTTAAATATTCAAAAAATTGTGAAAAATTGTGAGTCTATGCAAAGCCTGTTTTCAATTTTTATTTTAATGTAATACAAGTAGATATTAACAAAGAAAATATAAAAAACTTCTCTTCTAAAAAAAGAAATTTTATAATAAAATTGAGAATAATCATAGCTAATATATGGTGTATTGCAATCTTAAAAGTATAGCCAAAATATTATTTCAGAGTATAAGGCATAACAACAAAAAATTCCCTCTTACAAAGAAGAAACAAATAACAATCAAAAGTCTAAAAATAAAAATACTGTTTGTTTTTGTTCTTTTAAAAATATATTTATTTTATAAAAAATCACAATCAAAAAAAAGAAAATCTCATAATCAAACAATAAGAGAATAGCAACTTATTACACTTTGCACTGGTATCTTTAAAGTGGTTACTCAGAGTACAATACACAATGTGCTAAAGAGATTACAATGTGGGAAGTGGGACTGTGACGGGAAGGACACATCAGTTCAGTGATTCTGCTACCCTCAGAGATGTGGAGAGACATGAGTCATGGGCAGGGGCCAGATCTGAAGGTGCCTGGATAGAGGAAAATGAATCACTTGGTCCCTGCATATTCCTTTGTAGTACAGAACTCTATGGTTCAGTTGTTCCTCCCAATATCAGGCATTCCAGGGATTTGCTATGACCTTCACAGTCACCACACCCATTGTCATATAGACTAAAAACTTATAGAGCAAATATACACCCAGTGCTATCAAATTTCAAAAAAATTCTGTGGACTACTACTCCATTTGCCATGGGCCCTGGTGCACAGAATAAAATCCTTTAGTTGGAATATACCCCTAGCACATTCCCTGGGCAACATTCCATTTTAAGCTATTCTCCAAGAAATTTGGGACACAGCCTGAATACTATCCTCATTCATTTTAAGAGAGCCAAGGGAAATTACAAGTTGTAGATGAGACCCATAACTTCCCAACCTCTGCCTCCAATATACCTAGCAAATTTCAACCTTAGAAGATCCAGAGAGAAGTAATTCTGAAACTTCAGCCAGGAGAAATTTTGTCTCCTTTTTTTTCCCCTCTATTTTTATTATTACTTTTTTTTCTTTTTCTCTCTTCTTTCTCACTCCTGTCCCCTTTCTTCTGATGCTAGAGATTGAGCCCAGGACCCCACACCGCAACACACACACACTTTGGGCATATGTTTTGCCTCTAAGCCACATTCACAGTTCTGCCAGAGTAATTAAATTCAGTGTTAGCCACAACCCAGTCACACTGTAACCTTGGCAGATGGCTCTACTTTCTAAAGGGAAAAGGGGCCCACTTCCCACTATTGACCATTCCCCTCCAGGATGTTATGTGCTGTTCCTAAGCAGATAGCCCATGAGAAAACCAGAGAGGAAAACTCAATGGATAGTGATATCACGTCTATATAAACCCTTCCTTTGCCTCTTATTAATGTATCTTAGAAATTATTTTTCCATAGTGGGAGTCAGCAAACCTAGAAACTTGTTTTACAAAAGGCTGGGTCAGGTTATTTTAGTCTCAGGAACCTCCTCAGACCCAGTCTGATGACAGGAAGAAAATGTTTGCAGCATGAGGTGAGGGGTGTCTCAGAGTAGAGTATCAAAACCATGCAACTGTAGAGCACTACTGCAAGCAACTGCAGTAAACATTGTTTTAAAATGGATACAGTATGTTCACCAAGACAGACCATGCACTAGACCATAAGACAAATCTCAGTAACTATCAAAGAACTGAAATCACATAGAGAATATGTTCTAGGCACAATGCTGTTAAATCAAAAATCAATAGCATATCTAGAAAAATCCTCACTTTTAGAAAATCAGCAACACACTTCTGAAATACATTTGAATTTAAAAGATCACAAGGAAAATTAGAAAATATCTTTATGTGAATAATGATTATGAACTCAATGTATTCAAATTTAAGGTACAGACAAGACAGTGCAGCTTTAAACACTTATGGAGAGACAAATCAATAGCCAACATCATATTAAATAGAGAAAACAGAAAGCTTTTCCTTTAAAACGAGGGAAAAAAAAGAATGCCCACAATTACCATTTCTAGTCAACATAGTACCCAAAATATTAGCCAGAGCAATCAGGCAAGGGAAAGAAATAAAAGGGACAAATAGGGAAGGAACAACTCAAATTATCATTCTTTAACAATAGTGTAACACTCTACATAGAAGACTCAAAGAATTGAGTCAAAAGGATCAGGATTAATGATCAGTTGCAGCAATATAACATGGTACAAAATCAACATATAAAAACCAGTAGCATTCATGTATACCAATAATGAACTTAGTGAAAGAAATTAGGAAAACAATGCCATTTGCAATACCATCAAGAAAAATTTAATGCCTAGGAGTTAACCTAACCAAGGAAGTGAAAGATCTCTGCAAAGAGCACTACAGTATTCTGGAAAAGGCAATGCAGAGGAAATGGAAAGATAACCCTTGTTTTTTTTTTATAAACAGAACCAATATTGTCAAAATAGCCATACTATAAAACTAGTATATAGATCCAACACAATCTCAATCAAATATTGACAGATTTTTTTTACAGAATTACAGAAAACAGTTCTAAAATTCATATGGAACCAGAAGACACCCAGAATAGCAGAAACACCCTAGGTAAAAAGAGTAAAGCAAGGGGCATCACAATGCTTGACTTCAAATTATACTACAAAGCAACGGTGATTAAAAACAGAATGATATTGGCACAAAAACAGACACGTAGATCAATGGAACAGAACAGAGGATTCAGAAACATCCCCAGACATATTCAATTATTTGATCTTTGACAAAAGGGCCATAAACATACATTGGAGGAAAGATAATCCATTCAAGAAATGTTACTGGGAAAATTGGTGATATGGTTTATGTCTGGACAGCCCACCAAAAGCCTCATGCAGTCATGGAGGTGAGGCTTTTTGGAGGCAGCTCAATCTAGAATTTGTGATTGGTTCAATTTCAAGGGGATTAGTGGGTATAAGTGCTGCACCGGCCCTCAGGCCAGTAACCTGAATACAGTATGAGTGAGGAAAAGAGGGTTGTTTCCCTCCTTTTGCTCTTGCTGCTTTTGATATATTATGCCACCATGAACTGTTGCATCTCTGCCATATACCACCCTGATGAGAGCCATTAGATTATGAACTGAAACCTCTACATACTGTGAGCTAAATAATCTTTTCCCTTCCTTGATTTTGGGTATTGGGTATTTTTTCTCAGCACGACAAAAGTAACTTAGACAATTGATTTAGACAATTGCAGAAGATTGAAACTGGACCCATATCTCTCACCATGCATTAAAACTATACTAAAAATAGATCAAAGATCTAAATATTAACACAGAAACAATGAACCTATTGAAAGATAAAAAAAAAGTAGTACACTTGAAAGTGTAGGCAATGACTTTCTGAACAGAATTTCAATTGCACAAGGAAATAACAGCGAGAATCAAAAAATGGGGTTGTATCAAATTTAAAAGTTTCTACATAACAAAAGATACAGTGCAGTGAAGAGAAAACCTACAGAATGTGAAAAAAAATTCCACTAGCTATTCCTGAAACAGAGGACTAATAACTAGAATACATAAAGAACTTAAAAAATTAGACCACCCAAAATAAATGACCCAATTAAGAAATGGGCAAGTGGTCCTGTGAGTCAGCACTATGCACAGGCTGACTGGGGCAGAGCCAGACACCAGCCCTCTCCTATGAGTCAGAGCCATTTGTGGACTTCAGGGTAGGAGAACAAGAAGTTGACAAGAAGCAAAGACCACCTGGGAGTCAGTGCCATGCATGGGCTGACTGGGGGAGAGCCAGATGCCAGCTGCTTCCACCACATGGACAGGGAGAAAAGAAAAGCTGACATCCCAGCCTCCCCACCCTATAAGCTACCAGCTGATCCAGAGAAACACAGGCTGCAATGATTGCTAATGAGGTAAAATACAATTTAATGCTTGTAGTGTTTAATGCTTCACTGACTTTGCAGGCTAAAAGTTGGTAGTTTGATCATCTATTAAGCGAATAACAATATGCAGTGTAGATCTCCTTCTGAGGGTGGTGGCCATTGTTAATTCCCTATTATCTAGTTTCAAAATCCTGTATCATTTTCATTGTTTTGTTTGGTTGGGTTTTATTCTGGTTTATCTTGTTTGATTTTGTTGTATCTGATAGCATGGGCAGCTATTTCAAAGATAACAAGACATATTATGGTAACCATTTTGAATTTACTATTATTTTGTTTTGAAGTGCTGTGTTGCATTCATTGTTTTGTTTTTTATTAGTTCTATTCTGTTTCTGTTTTGCTTGATTTTACTATGTCTGAAGGAATGGGCAGCTATTTTGAAGACAACAAGAGACATTATGATAGCCATTGTTGATTTACTATTATCTTGTTTTGAAATCCTGTGTCACTTACACTGTCTTGTTTTGATTGACTTTATTCTGTTTTATTTTGCTTGGTTTTATTTTCTCTAAAATAAAATTAAAAAAAAAGAAATGGGCAAGTGAGATGAATAGATACTTCTCAAAGGAAGCACAAATAGCCAACAAAATATGAAAATATGTCTGACAGCTCTGGCCATTAGAGAAATACAAATGAAAACAGTGCTAATATTCCATCATACTTCAGAAAGAATACAAATGATCAAGAAGTTGAAGAATAACAATTGCTGTCATGGTTATGGTGAAAAAGGAACCCTCTTATATTGTTGATGTAAACTAGTACAGCTACTATGGTAATCAGCATGAAAATCTCTAAAAGAACTCAAATTATAAATTCCCTCTGATCCCATATTCCCCTTCTAGATATCTTTCCAAAAAGGCATCATATTATAGCAATACATGCACACTAACGTTTATTGCAGCACATTTCATAACAACTAAATTCCAGAAGGAGTTTTTATGCCCATCAACCAACAAATGGATAATGAAAATGTACCTATACTTAATTGAATATTACTTGACTATAAAAAAGAATCTATTCAAGACATTTGTAGGAAATGGATATATCTGAGAATATAATGTTAAGTAAAATAAATCAACACACAAGCTGAAATACCATATGGCATCTCTCATTTGAGTAAGGCAAATCACAAAGAACAAAATAAAGGATTGATGAAAGGAAACAGGGAGACAGATCTTTTACAAATGAGAAGGTTTCTGGAGACTGAAGGTGATGAGAAGGTATTGGGGAAGGAGAAATAAAAAGGTTTCCCAAGTGTTATCTGCACAGACCAAATAGTCACAGGAAATATAAATATTATGTCATAAACAGAAATTAAAAATAGTAACAACAGTAAGGATGAAAATGATGATTTAGAGACAGAAAGAGGGAGGTGGGTGGGAGGGAAAGGAAATTTAAATTGACTCAAGTTGTGTTATGTACATGTACTTATTCCCTAAGATAAATGTAAACTTTATATACTTTAAACATATATGAATAAAATTTTAAAAATTTATGGAAGTACTTACAGTTGAAGAGATAAAAGGGGTAAGATCAATTATCTCAGCTTGTACCATACAAACTTGAAAAGGAGTAAGTTAAGCCCACAATAAATAGAAACAAATAACAAAAATAAAAGAAACCAGTAAAATAGAAAAATGGACAAACAACAGAGGAAGTCAATAGTCAATTTTTTTGTACTTTAGGCACAAAATTTAATTTCAGATCGATTATCTGTTTTAATATATCCATAGTCATAGTCATCTTAGAAGAAAAATCAGAAGACTATGGAAGTACCATGAGAATCTCATGGGCATAAAAATCGGAAAACAGATGGCTCCAGGATAGATTAGATATTAAACTATTTTTTAAGTGGAAGAAGGACAGTATCTTGAGAAGCTCTTAGCAGTGGTATTTGGGCAACTCTGGGGCATAGGTTTCAGAAGCATTCATAGTATTTTCAGTTTGAGAATTTTCTGAAAGTAGTTTTTCCATCAAAATGTGTAGCAAGTACAAATATCCACGTTTGGAGCTACTGTGCTACTGACTACAAGACCCACTCTGTGACACTGGCCATGTACCTAGGTAGTTATCACTGCATTGCTTCCTTTCAGTGATGCTCTTCCTCTAGAAATCCAGAGTTCTTTGGGGGAAATCAAAATTAAAGCCATAGATACATCAGGTGGGAGAGAAAGTCATGCCACATATAACTTACCGATTAAAGCTGCCTCAATCACAAATTCTAAAATTCTGCAAGAGGGCAGCAACATCTCAACTGACAATCTGAGAAAGAAGACAATGGCCTAAAATGAATCTTCCCTCCAGATATATTCACTGCACAACACTATATACCTTGTATTTGGATATTCCTCCCCTTCTATAACTTTGAATCCCAGACAGCTTACATGAAATACAGTAATGAGTGTCTTGGTGGGACTAAAGCCAAGAGTCTTTATCGCAGCTGACCTTGAATCTGACGTATTTAGCCTTGCCAGGGAGGAAAAAAATGTAAATTAACTATTATTCTTTGTGGAGGAGGGACCCTGGAGAAAAAGCGAGCAATGAGAATTTAACAAAAGTTCAAGTGATGAGATGAGTCAGAGGCCACAGTACATAAAGCTCCAGTCCTGCCCTGGGAGGTTAAGGGCACCAGCATCCAGGTACCTTCATCTGCCTTTTAACAGCTACAGGTTAAAACTTTTCTTTTGCTTTTTCAGTGACTCCTGGTGGTGGTCGAGATAATGGAATTTTGAAAAACTGGAAGAGAGTGAGCAGATGAGGTTTCTGTGCATCTGTTCTTAAGCGACTTCTCTCTTTAGCTCTCTCCAGGGTCCCCTAGTCACACACATCTGCTCGTCAGTGTGTTCTTCTTCCTGCACTGACCATGACAGGGTGGAGCTGCCTGGTGACCGGAGCAGGAGGCCTCGTGGGCAAGAGGATCGTTCACTTCTTGGTGAAGGAAAAGGACCTGCAGGAAGTCAAGGCTTTGGACAAGGCCTTCAAGCCAGAAACCAAGGAAGAATTCTCTAGTAAGTGAGCTGCGGGATTGAGTGTGGGGCTCCATTGTGAAGCCTGAGTGGGTATGGAGAGGGAATGTTTCTAAAACAAATAAGGAAACTTGGAGCCATAAGGCCTTTGTGTGTCCACACTCACCAGGAGGAATCATGGATGGTAGAGCATAATAGACAGCCCACAGCTGCCTGGAGACTGGGCTCTGGCCTGCTCAGTACTAGACGGTGTGGACACAGGCAGCCACAAGGCTGGTAAACTTCTCTCCTTCCCATCTAGAAATCACACATCAGTTTTCTCCTCTCTTGTAGCTCATTAATGTGATGGATTCAGTGATTACTATGCAAAATAGGCAAAGTAGTACTAAGCTGGAGGTTGCAGTAGTGGAACCTTGCCTAATTTGATCGTCCTGGGCCCTCTTCTTGTCTTTAGTTTCGCTTTTTAAGGGACTCACTTAGCATCTTCTGTGCAGGAGAGAAAAAGAAGCTAAGGTACCGCTGACTCTGTGTGTGTGTGTGGTGTGTATGTATGCATATGTGTGTGAGTGTGTAGATGCTGTGTAAGACAGACAGAGAGAGAGAGAGAGAGAGAAGAGGGAGGCAAAGAAGAAAGAAGGAAGGAAAGAAGGGAAATATAGGAAGGGAGGGAAGAAGCCAGGGATAAAGAAGGAAAAGGATGGAAGAAGGAAAGAAGGAAGGAAGGAAGGAAGGAAGGAAGGAAGGAAGGAAGGAAGGAAGGAAAGAGATAGAAAGACAGTGAGCCAAACAGAAATACATGGAGACACAGACACTGAGTAAACACACAAGTGGGCAGCAAGGAGCCAGAGTCAAACTGAGAAGCATGAGAGACTGGGACATTCTTCCCACATTTGTTCCCCCTATGCTGTTTCCATGATTTCTCTCTTCTCTTCATCCCCACAAAGAAAGCCACTGCCATATGCTGGTGCTGTCCAGTATTGTTTTTAAGAATTGCTGGTTCTGTGACAGCAATGCAAAAAATACAACTCTTGGAGGAATATTACATTTTACCAGCTGTTTTTTTCCCTTTTTTCAAAGCAACTCTGTGATAAAGCAGGAAGGGGCACCTCTGTGGGCACATCAAGTGCTTTGCAGACCAGAAAAGAAAAATGACTGGTCTGAAGTCACTTGCTTAATAGGAGCAGAATACAAGTTAGAACTCTATCCTGGGAGCCTCATCACCTGGCTGAGGGGCTGACTCTTGATACCATCAGACTTCAATCCCTCTCCTAGTTCCCCTGGGTGCTCCAAATCCATTATCTGCCACCCACAATCTCTACATGGGAACCCCAGATGCCCAGATCACCCTGCTATGGACACAGAGATTCCCTGAGGGAGCTGTACCATTACAATCACCTCGTCTCTCCTCTTCTCTACTTTTCTCTGATTTGTTCCACAATCTGTTGTCCTCCCCTGACTGCTTTGATGTTGTTTCCCATAAAGAAATACTAACACACAATGAAAACTGTTTGTAAACTTTTCTTCAGAGCAATATTTAGAATTTAAGTGTTGATGGCAAGAAAGGGAAATGCTCAGACTCAAGGAATAGCTCCCCATAATGACAATCCAAGGGGTACAAGAGATGGGCAGAAGCCTGCAGAGAAGTAAGAGTAGGGGATCCTTAACAGTGTTCTCTCCCTCTGTCAGATGTTCTGTGACTTGTTTGTAGGGTCAGTGTATTATGTCCTCAAGACACTCATATGAGATAGGAATTACAGATTTACTTCTTTTTACAGGTGAGAAGACAGGCTCAGAGAGGTTAACTAATAAACTGACAGGGCCACAGGCAAAACCCAGGGGTTGAGGCCCAAAACGGCTAGTAGCAGCATCTGTGCTCTTCACAATTACTTGTTAAGCAACTTCAATCTAGGTTTCTCCTGAATGCTCTCATACCACACAAGCAACTGAATATTGTGTCTATAATTTTAAAACTGGCCAAGTGGACTCAACTTGGAAAAAAGATAGCTGTGATTCTAAAAAGCACCCATAGTGCCCTAGACAAACTATAAGGGTCCTTGAGCATTGATGAGATGATACCCTCTTTCTCTCTGTGTTTCAACTCCTCCTGCCTCGCACAGTCATCCCCCTGAGACAATTTGAAGTCAGCACCAAAGGAGATGCAAAGGGAGGGGGCAGGGGACATGATCAGGGAAGACTCCTCTCAAGCTGGAACCCACCTGCTTCATGCAGTTCTTCCCACTTACCCCTCATGTCGGGCCTTCTTGGGGTTGCCTGACAGAAGGAGGCAGGATAGGGGTTGAGACCTCACTATCACTGTGTACTCAATTCAGTACCTGGAGCTTGATGAACCTCAGTTTCTCCAGCTAAGGAGGATAAATTAGAATCAGAATTCCTCTCCAACAAAGTCTTTAGGAAACAAAGTGAGTCAACTGTTCATTCGTTTGCAAACTGTGCAGCAGAAACAAATGCAGAATGTCGATGGAGTCTGCATGTGGTACAGGATGGATTTTTTGGATTCAGTTGAATTGTCTTTGTCACTGGTAGTCATTGCATCATACATGTGGGTCTCACGTGTCATATGGACACATTCGTGTTGTAACCGCTGTCCCAGACTAGACAACTGGGATGGAAATCAATTGTAGATGACTCATTTGCATCATGGATATCTGATATTATTTGACACAATAAAGACATTTTCAATTAAGCCCATCAAAAGAGCTCACACTGAATTCTATGTGCAGGACTCCACTCACCTCCTCCTACTCACACAAGAAGGAAACACTAGGGCTGAGCTTAACCTATTTTCTGCTCAGCCAAGGCCCAGTAAGTACCCAAACCTGTCATGGGAAGTCCTGAAACTCACCACTTGTGGGTCTCCCCTCTTCTGCTCCTGCTGCCGGGACCTCATTTGTTCTCTTACGACTTCTGGCAGACATTCTGATTAGTGCATTGCAGTCTTTTTTTCTCTTATGCCCTCACAACAGTGCACTGGACATTCTAGTGCCAAGGTGAGTATCCTACTCACAGCCGTGCCTCTCTTCCTCCTGCAATTCCAAATCCCTGCATGATTCATCATTGCTTACACATTTAAATTATTCAACTGTCTACAACTATCTCTTTATTCAACCATCTACAACTTCCCCACTCTCCTTGATGAGTCTGATGAAACTTCCCAGGACTCATTGCAATTCTTTTGTTTATGATACTCATTGGAGCTTACCGCTCAGGTTCATGTTCTACAACAGAATGAGATGCAAACATTTGCTTGTTCTTTGCCAGTAAATGTTCAATGCTGTGATTTCTGTGCCATCATAACATTGCTCCCTCCTTGGAGTGTCTTCATTCCTAGACATCTTTCTGCTATAAATATTCTTGAAAATCTGCATACTGTCGACTTATCGGTAAAATTCCTAGTCTATCCAGAAAGCTTTCTAATGACCTGTTGTGTGTTTGCACAGAGCTGAAGACAAAGACAAAGGTGACAGTGCTTGAAGGAGACATTCTGGATGCTCAGATACTGAGGAGAGCCTGCCAGGGCATCTCGGTTGTCATCCATGCTGCTGCTATCATTGATGTATATGATGTCATTCCCGCACAGACCATCATGGAAATCAACCTGAAAGGTAGGGCAGCCTGTGGGTGACATACAGCAGGTGGGAAAAGGAGAATGGCAGGAGAGCTGAGAAGGGAAAGCAAAGCCCCACTGTGAAATACCTACTGGGTTCTGGTTGCTTACCACTCTCAGCTAATAAAGCTCAGAACTACTACTTTCTGATATTTTAGATAAGAAACCAGGGATCAGAAAATCAAGAAAGTTCTCCAAGTTTGCACATGTAGTCAGGAGGAAAGCAAGAATTTAAAACCACTCATGTTTGATTCCAAAACTATGAATATTCTTCCTTCAGTTACTTCACTACAGTGTCAACAATCCTCTGACTCTACATTCTTGATGTCCATCCACCCAGTACCTCCCCTATGTGAAACCAGACTCAGTTGATGCCTCCTCAGCTACACATTTAGAACTAGCATGAAGCCTGATGAGACTATCCAGAGCCTCCTGCCCACCAGAAAGAAGGCTTCCTCTCCAAAAAACTAGCACAGATGATTCACAAGAGTCTTTTAGAATACAATTGTCAAGCATGGGCTTTCCCATTGAATTTTCTAAACAAGAATCATTCCCCATTATCTATAATATTATCTCTTCAGCACTCTACCATGTCTAGACCAGTAGTTTCTGGTCAGATGCCTTTAAAAAAAAAAAACCTATTTAGATCCCATCTCTAAATGCTTGGTGGCTTCTGTGTTGCAGTTTTCCTACTGGCTTTAACTAGAAACCCATTAGTTCAAGGAAGCTTGCCTTGTACCACTGTCACTCAGAACCCAGAAGGCCAGTTTTTCCATCACCACCATGACCCTGACCCTATTCCGTCTGTCAGGAAGGCCTTTTACACAAATTCAGGGGCACAGAGGCTCCTTTGTGAGGCAAACCAATTAGTTTTTCATTTTTCAAAACCATTTAAAAAATTTTTTCTGGTTTCTACTCCACCAAACCACTCTATACCCACACTCCAGGAGGCTGGTATAAATAAGCAGATTTTCATTTCAGGTCCCTGTCCTATGAGACTTGCCTTCTGCATCTCTTAACAACAGGGGATGAGAAATGAAAGAGGCAGAGTTGCAGGTATTCATTTAGTAAAACACTTTCACAGGTTAGCACATCCTTTACAAAGATAGTTCCCTTTTTTGGTTAAACTAAATTCATATAGTTTTACACTACAAGTTTCATATTTTTTTAATGCAATATTAGTTGTCAAAAAAATCAAATGCATAAATATTTTAAATTAGGGTGGTGGAGGAAGGAAGGAAGAAAGGAAAGAAGGAAAAAAGGGAGGGAGGGAAGAAGGGAGGAAGATCTTCTCATCCTTCCTTCAAGTGAAATAGCTGAGTCACCTCCATGACTGCCGGTCTCGGTGCTGAAGACATTCTATAATTCCTGGCCACTGTGTGCATCCACAGAAGAGGGAGCATTCTTGTTCTCAGTTCTCCACTAGGTTCAACAGAAAAACTCTGAAGCTAGATCCCAGAATGTTAAGTGAAACGAATCTTGATCATCACTGCTGCTCTTAGTCTGGGTAAACAAAGTGATAGAAAGAACTAGTGCTCAAGGGGAACGCAATCTGGGTCAGAGGCTGGGTCTCCACATCTCCCACCAATCTGTAATTATTAACTCAGACACTAAGACTTTTCATGTGAAAAAGTTTTTGTTAACCTTCAAACAAAAAGGGAAATATATGCAGGTATGAAGTTTTCAATTTATACTTGTATATTGCTGATAAACGATGAGCATATGCCATGTGAATTCTAAATTGTCTGTGTGTTTTCCTGAATTTTAGGGTTTAAAATGAGCTCTAGCTGGGAGTTTGGCTCAGTGACTTAAGCGCCTGTCTGACAGGCGCGAGGTTGTGAGTTCAATTCCCGGTGCTGCATAAAACAATAAATAAATAAATAAAATAAAATGAGTTCTAAATAATGAAATTATGTGAATGAAAAATGGTAATGATTTTTTTGTCTTTTGTTATTCATACTTCTCTTTTTATTTATACTGGAGATACAACCCTAGGGTAAAAGCATGTTAGGTATATGGTCTAACACTGAACTATGTCTCAAAATACATGGTAATTATATATCTGCACTGGTAAAATATATAGTAGCATACCTATGCCTTTTCTAAAAACAAAACACACAAAGACACACAGATAGAACAAAAAAGCCTACATATTATTTCTTATCACAACACAAATACTGGCCCATTTCTATTTCTATTTTCCTCTGACTGCAACCTAGCAGATCTGTAATAATCACCTTATGAGGAGGGAGTGGATATGAAAATGATTCTAACTCATGGGAGACCTCTGGGCTATTTTCTGATGCTGACCCTGTGCCCCTACTTGCAGGTACCCAGCTCCTCTTGGAGGCCTGTGTGCAAGCCAGTGTGCCAATCTTCATCTTCACAAGCTCAATCGAAGTAGCTGGGCCAAACTCCCACAAGGAGATCATCCAGAATGCCCATGAGGACGACCAACATGAAAGCATATGGTCTGCTCCATACCCATGCAGCAAAAGGCTGGCTGAGAAGGCTGTGCTGAAAGCTAATGGGAACACACTGAGAAATGGTGGCACCCTGTATACTTGTGCTTTGAGGCCCACATACATCTATGGAGAGGGAAGCCCATTCTTATCTTCTGTGATAAAAAATGCCCTCAAAAACAATGGGGTGCTGAGAAGCACCGGCAAATTCTCTATAGTCAACCCAGTCTATGTTGGTAATGTGGCCTGGGCCCACATTATGGCCTCCAGAGCCCTGAGGGACCCTGATAAGGCCCCATACATCCAAGGACAGTTCTATTATGTCTCAGATGACACACCTCACCAGAGTTATGATAACCTCAATTACAATCTGAGCAAAGAATGGGGCCTCTGCCTTAATTCTGGCCCAAGTATCCCATTGTCTCTAATGTACTGGTTGGCTTTCCTGCTGGAAATGTTGAGCTTCCTGTTGAGTCCCATTTACAAATATAAACCCTCCTTTACCCGCCACTTGCTGACACTGTCAAATAGTGTGTTCACAGTCTCCTATAAGAAAGCTCAGCGTGATCTAGGGTATGAGCCACTCTTCAGCTGGGAGGAAGCCAAGCACACAACAGGGGAGTGGATTGGTTCACTAGTGCAGCAGCACAGGGGGACTTTGAAGACAAAGACTCAGTGATGTGGCCATGACAGGGATGTTATTCAGAGTGATTCCTGGAAGTTTTATCTACTTCCTCCATATGTCTTTTTTCAGAAAGTGAAAAAGAACATGCCCAGGTCCTACAGGCTCACCCGACACAATGGCAACTTACTGTCTTCCTAAGGCCACCAGATGCCTATCGGTTTCATTTCCCCTTGCTATTCACAAAGTGTGTCTGTTCTTGGAAACCTTAAACTGCTTCACAAAGCACAATAAAAAATGGCATAAAACTTTGAATTCCTAACCTGGAATCCATTTGATTTTTGTTAACACACAATTTCCACCTTTCCTTGGTCATGTGCTATTCAGGAAGGCGCATGGAACTGTTGTGGGAAGAGTGATAGCAGGGCCAGGAGAGCACCTGAGGGTGCTGCTGAGTTGCTAGGCTTCAGGCATACACTAGATGACTTACATGACTTCATTTCAGCCTCACTGGATGACCAGGAGGCAGGACTCCTATCCCCATGGCATGGATGAGGAAAGTTGTGAGATGTGAGATCAGATCTTCATGGAGATTAATTAAGATCTCTCACTTTCTACTGAATCTTGCAGACTTCCAGATGGGCAGCAGAGCCTGAGGTGTTTCTCCCTGTGAGACTCCCCCATGAATTTTGGTGTATGTTCTCCCTCTTTGGCCTGTTCAAGGAGCTCTAGAACCAGCAGAACCCTTGAAGGAACCCTGAGACTGGGGTGAGGGGTGCAGAGGCAGCACCCCTCAACAACTGGCTTGGAATTAAGTGTGAAGCAGAGATGCTTCTAACCTTCAACTGCAATGTCAGAGTCCTTGATGAGTCCAGAATACACCTGAATACATGAGTGCTGACCACTGTGGTCATATGTAACTTTATATTTCACTCTTGTAATTCATACAATCAAAACAGACCATGGGTTCTTAGGTAGTAATAGAAAAAAGTCTCAACTCTCACTCTGTGTGTGTGTGTGTGTGTGTGTGTGTGTGTGTTTTGTTTTGGTATCGGGGATTGAATTCACAACCTCACGCCTGCCAGGCAGGCAGGCACTTACACTGCCAAGCTAAATCCCCTGCTCAACTCTTGCTATAAATGTGTCTCCTAATCATCCTGAATTGTGCAAATCCCCTCTCCCCACTTGAAGATTTAACTGTCTCTCTCCCTTCTCCTCCCTTCTGCTTTATATCCTCTCTTTTCTTCTTTTATTCTTGTACCTCTTTGACTTCTTTCTCTTTCTATATTTCTATTTCTCAACCTTATATATTTCTCTGAGAAGAAGAGAACAAACAAGAGGTCTGTTGGTTTAAGTGATGACATAGTCATTAATCACCCAGTGAACCAACAAGCACAGGAGCTCTGTTGATTCCCCAGGGACAGAAGCAAATGGGGAGCCATGTGTGTTGGCTGGGTGTGGGAAG
>RJWM01035546.1:0-18849 GCA_004363535.1 Dasyprocta punctata
AAGCGCAGGGAAATCGCCACCGCCAAGGCACAGCTGGGTCTTGTGGATTCTCCAAGCAGCCAAACCTCTGATAACCCTCATGGGGCTCCTGAAAATGAGTCCCACATTCTGTCTCACAAAGAACAGTCTGCGTCTACCAGAGCATGGGTTTAAACTAAAAGCCCAGGATTCTTCAGCGCTGGGTCCCAGCCCCTCTGCAGAGCAAACAGTGCTCCAAAGGGCCCTGCGCTGAGGCTGGGCAGAACCGCAGGCCCGGATGGAGCACTTGGACACCCGGTTCCGCCTTCTTCTTTGTTTAGTAGCTCATGGTTACAGGCTGCGCTGTCTGCAGCCTTGTGTGGAGCTGGGGGCCGGCACATAACACATCTTAGACCCTTTCTTCATCCCTTTCCCCCTCCTTCCTCCTCTTGATTCCTCCCCATTTGAGAAAGGTCTACCTCCATACTTCTGGCTGTCTTTTAATTTTTCTCTTCATTTGTATTTTGGGGTTCTTAAATAAGAGAAACTATAAGATATTTAGGCTTGTGTGTCTGGTTTACTTCATTTAACATTATGGTCTCAAAGTGCATCCCTTTTCTGACAAATGACTCAAATTTATCCTTTTAAGGCAGAATATTTCTCCATTGTGTGTCAATACTGCATTTTCTTTATTCATTGATCTGCTGGTGGACATACAGGCCACTTCCGAGATTTAGGGCTTCCGGGAAGATGGCGGAGCAGTGAGCAGCAGAGAAGACAGCCTCCCTGAGAGACACAGTCCAGATGCTGGAATACAGGGTCATGGGGAAGACAAGAAGGGAGGAAGCGGGTCCCCTGGACCTGGGAATAATCTGAAGTGTGAACTGAAGCCCACAAAGTAAAAAGAAAAACTTCAACAAAGAAGAAGTCTACGGCAGCTGGCGGTGCCTTCACCCAGAGCTGGACTAACTGTGCGAGGAGCTGCTGGAAGCTGGGAACACATGGTCACAGTCACAGTGGCAGCTGGTGACCCCAGAGGCCTCTGCAGAGAGACACGGCAGTGGAGGGGAGCGGCGGACATGGAGGACTGCCTGGCTGGCGGTGAGTGCGGGGGACTCAGTCTTCCTGCAGGAGACAGGGATTGGCCAGGAGCCATTCTGGAGTTGGCCCAGATAAGCCCCAAACCAGAACTGCTGCCAGCTTCCTCCAGTAGCAGCTAGCTGGGCACAGACTGTGGAAACTGCTTGGACTGCGGCGAGCCCAGGGAGTCTGCTCTCGGGGCAGGCCAGCTGAGGTTGTCTACTACTCCACCATAAAGCAATGGCTGGCTTGCAGGGATACGGTGGCACGACTCCAGACTGTCTCTAAAGGCTGTCTGCTAGAGAGAATCCTGGAAGTGGACTCTTTGTTTTTGTTTTTTTGTTGTTGTTGTTGTTGTTTTTCTTGTTTGTTTTGTTTTATTCAGTTTGTTTTTTATTTCTCTTTCTCTTTCACTGTTTTTTTTATGAGTATGAGAGTGGTTCCTAACCTCTTTGTGGGTGTGGTTCTGTTTTGTTCTACCTTATATCTCTTCCACCTCTCTTTTCTTTCAATCTTCTGTACCAGTTTCCCCAAGCTGGTGAGACCCATCTTTGCCCTCCAACCTTGTAATCTCTTTCTCTTTTTCCACTTCTCCATTATCTCCTTAATGCATTTTAAATTTTAACCCTGAGGGCAAAATTGACACATTACATTGCATATAATTATCTGGTTGGTTTTATATTTTGTTATATAATCACAAATCTAGTTCATATGGTTAAAAGTTACAAATTAAGGGTTAGCTCAGTTTGTTGTCTTATAGGCTGTGTTTGATGCTACTGGTACCACTACAGCCAAAACTGACATATTTTTTCTAAACAGCTGTTGGCCCTGATAATCCATGACTGAAATTAACCAAGGGTCACAGAAAATACTGTGACAGAGTGCCAGAGAACCAGGGACTAGGCCAAACCAGGCCAGACGAGCAGCAACTTCTCATCTCCAACAAACTGAAGAGGTAAGATCTTCCAACCGACTCAAAACCCAAAAACCAGCTACACATGGAAGACACCTCAGAGAAGTAGTCATCACCTAAATGTCCTAAATACCACCAATAAAGCAACCCACGATAGGCAACTTAGAAGCATCACCCCAGGAATTAAACCACTTCCAAGATTTAGCTATCGTGAATCATGCTGCTATAAACATGGTGTGCACGGATTACGCTAATATAATGTCTTTAACTTTCTGAGGTAATCCTTAGTATAATCTAGTGTATTTACTAGAAGGGGAATATCTGTGTCGAATGGAATTGTTGACGAGAATGTAAACTTGTACAGCCACTATGAAAATCAGTATGGACACTCCTCAAAAACCTAAAACCAGAAGTTCTACCTTTTAAAGTGAGTCCTGGAGAGGAGAATGGCTGGAACACACCGAAGTAGTCACGTTTGAGACACAAGGGCACAGCATCTGTGGGACTCAGCAGCATTCCAACTCACCAAGTAAGTGCCCATTTCTTTCTCCAGGATGACCTGTTCGTACAATGTGGCGTCGATGTCCACCTTTAAAGCCTGCACCTTCCTCTTGACCTTCACGCTGTGCTTCTTTTGCAGCCAGTAAGGAAGGAGAGACTCCAGGATTTGGTTAATGACCTGGGAGGTGATCAGGAGGGTGGCCAAGCTCTAAGGGGAAACATGTAAGTCACAGTTGGCAAAGCAGCTTAAAACCATGATAGGCAAACAGTTGTGCCAAAAAAATGGGAGCTTCAATAAATAGTGTGCTGTTGCTATAAAAATGAGGGTTAGAAAGGCTCTGTGTTAGAGATCGTTTATAATTTACAATTTTCACAGAGAAGACATTAAAATACAGTATGACTGAATTACAGATAAGATGATAATAAGAAACAATTGGTCAGGAGCAGTGGGAAAATGAGCTAACTTGAAACTGTGTTCCTCGCCGTCTCATCCTGACTGCAGCACGGGGCTCTACATGATCCTGCCAACCTTGAAAAGCACGATCGGACTAAAATGTGTTTGAAAAAAGTAAATTATAAACTGAACCCATCCTTCTTCACAGCAGAAAATGGAAATAGAAAGGAAACTTAGAAAAGTCATCCAGTATACCACAGCCACCACAGGGCCACTGCCACATCTCGGGATATTCTTTCTAATCACATGTAAGGATAAAACCATGGTCATCCCACATACGTACTTTAGTAGATTGCTTTTCTCCCTTAATGCATAGCAAGCATTTCCCTGCATCACTAGAACAGTCTTTTCCCTACCACACTGCTTCCGAGGATCCGCAGACAGGAGTCCTGGTCCTCTCTGACGCCTGACGAGGGGTGAGCTTTATCTTGGAAAGGCTATCCCAGAGGTTCCAGGAAGCTGAATTAATCTCCACTCTCCCCAGATAGACAGGCGTGTTTCCACCACATCTCACGTTGCTGGCTTTATGATTTGATTTTTATAGCAGCCTCTCCATCCCGTCCTTGACAGATGAAGGAGACCCTACAGTCTAAGAAATGCGAAGTCACTCCCCACACTAACACCCAGGACCGGAGAGCAGGTGTGCCTCCAGCTTGTCTCTTTAACTTTCTGGGTTTTCAAAAATAATTTTTAAAAGGTAGCAATGTATCTAGTATAGCTGTTCAGAGCACAATATTTAATTCTACTTTAATACGAGCTATTAGCACCACAACTATAAAAGATCATACACATTTTTAAATTTCATGAAAAATTATCCCAAACTCTAGCACAAGTATCTTGGCCTTGAGACACTGCTCACTAACAATCTCAGAATATCAGAACCAGGAATCAACACCTTTTACTGATAACTGGCTGAAGTATGAAAAGCACAATCTAGAAATTAATAATTTATATGCAATTTATTGGTCAATATTATATGTTCCAAAAATTAAAACACACCAAAATAAATGTAGGACTTTCTCAAATATTTCAGGGAAGAAACAGCAATACACAGGCTCTACTGATCTGTAAAGTTCAACAACTGGTTAATTTAAAAATAAAACTCGCAGGACCTGTTTAAGGTTATACCAACCAGCCCCTGTCCAAGACGTACAGAAGTTCAATCACGGAACACATTTCTGCTGTTAGAACTGCTTTAACAAAACTAAATATGTAACTGATTTTACTGCCTGATGTAATTAATTTTGCAAGTTGTTTTTGTTTAATTCATTTTCAGTTAAACATGGTCCACAGTGCTAGTGTTTTCAACCTAGAATTAGGTTTAGAAAATACAAAGGAAACGGAAGAGGACTGCACGACCCGGACAGAGGACGCCACCTCCGCGCTTCTCTGTGGCTGCACTCACCTGGCCCAGAAGCTGCATGTCCTGCAGGACGAAGGCGATGTAGAAGAGCGAGGCGAAGCAGTTCAGGAAGTTAAACTGCGGAGAGAGAGTGACATTAACCACGCCCTGCAGGACCCGAGACTCCTGCAGAGGCGGTTTAAGCCCACAGCAGGGACTTGCTTCAGACGAGACGGGGGAGCCCAGGCCTCTGCCCCCCACTATGCACAGCTATCAACTCTGCGACAGCCTGAGAAGCGATGGCAGGGGAGCCCTGAAAGGCGCCAAGGGCAGAGTGGACCATCTGGGAGCCTGGGACCAAGGACCACACCTCCTAGGTCCCCCGCCAGGAGAGACAGAGACCAAGGCCCGCAGGCGGGTGTCTCCTGCCCCCCCAGTCACACAGAGCCCCACCACCATCAGCCAGCCTCACAGAACTGGTGAGGGGAGTCAATCAGGCAGGGACACGCTGCGCCCTGCCCCAGGAGAGGTGCCAGGGGGCCGGCAGCCACGGCAAGAAAGGCACTGTTGCAATAAGCAGCCTGGCACTGAAGCCCCTGGGCCGCAGGCTCAAACCCACCCCACCTGAAAGCGGTGGGGGGGGCAGCTGGGGGCACTAGCAGGCAGCCGGCCACCCGAGGGACCCGGCAAGAGGAGCCTCTCTGTGCTCCGGGGCTCAGACCCTGCCTCCTCATGGGAACCCAGGACGGTCAGCGGGGCTGCCCCGGGAGACCTGGCCACGCCAACTGCCCAGCCCAGCCAGCATCCTGATCACCAGAGGCAGAACTCCCCTGCCCCACCAGGAGCCCAGGGGAGCAGCAGAGGTCAGGGGATCCTGCCACAAAACTCGCCACATCTTCAATCAGGGGCCAGCTCAAGAACCTGTGGCCACCCCCACCATGGGGGTTCCTTCCGCCCCAGTCACTTATGGGTGCACAGCCCAGGGACCCCGGTGTGTGAGGGGGAGCGAGCGCCCCGTCAGCGAGGGTGTGCAAGTCGTTCTAGCAATGGGGAGCGAGCTCCATCGGGCCAACTCCGAGCAGGAGTTGAAAAGCGAAAGTCTTTCGGCGGGCAGCTGATGGAGGAGTAGCAGACCACACACAGGCCCTCTAGAAGGCCGTCGCCTGGCGCTGCGTGAGCACCGCGGATGGTGACACCGCACACAACGCAGCATCCCTGCAGACCCACGGACACTTTAGACCTCAGTCCTGTGAGGCTCTCAAACTTTCTTCAATAAAATTTTAAAAAGTGGGTTAATGCCTCTTCACTACACAGACTGCAGATACCTGGAGACTGTTGAATAATAAAACATTAAAAAAAAAGACTGAAAGAACAACAAGGGAAACCTGTCTAGAAAATGGTTCACTTTTCACATAATGGAAATGGGCTGCGGCACTAACTTCTGTAATTTAAAATGTCCTATCACATACACATTGTAACAGAACTGCTAAACACAGTTCCACACATCATTTATTCACCAGTGCTGCCCATTTATACAAAGTACGTTAACCATCTCATATCTCAGATTAGAAACAACTTCATAGCCACACTTCCCAGTTTTGAACAGTGTGCTTTACTTTCATAACTGGAGTGGATTTGTACATAAAACATCTACTTACCACCAAGACTTTCAGAACCAGGTGATTCTGGTAAGCAGATTCCAATCTGTGATTCTCTAGAAGATTAAGAAGAAGAGAGGATTTCTCTCAGGTAGGAAGACAGTGCGTGCTCGCGTCCCAGGCACGGAGGGATCTGGGCTCGGAGGAGACTTCTGGCCCCAGAGCTTCCGTCTCTACACACACCGGGCTGTGCTCACAGCCGCTCCCTACAGCCAGGGACGGCACGCAGGGATGCATTTCTCATGATGCTGCAATACCACTGCAGTCTGAAATTATTTATAAAGTATTAGTGCAAAAAAGAAACTTAGAAATTTGGAAACTGTTGGCAAATTAAACAGGTCACAAAAAAAAACCCAAAGACCAAAAAGGCCCTGCAAGCTGGGCACCACAGCACACAGCTCTGATCCCAGCTACTCTAGAGGCTGAGGCAGGTGAATCACAAACTCAGGGCCAGGGGAGGGATCTTAGTCGTTCAGGAAGACCCAGCCTCAAAGTCAAATAAAGGGAAAAAGGGCTGGGAATGGGGCTCAGGGGCAGAGCGCTTGCCTGGCACAGGAGGCCCCAAGTGCCAGCCCCAGGACTGCAAAACCCAACAACAGGGATAAACCTCAAGGCTCCCTGGGTTAAATCCCCAGAACAAAGAAGAAAAAAGCCCTGCATAATCGATAAGAGTAAAAACTGATGGCAACCACTAAACAGGAGGAAAATGAAGTTTTGTTCCTGTGGCTTACAAGAATTGAAATCGAAGAGAAATCCAAATTCCCCTCCTCCTCTAGAAGCAGGGACGCTGTGGCGACCACAGGGCAGCAAGGCAGAGATGAAGGGCGGACTGGGGCTCTGGGGCACGTGCCCTCTGCACAGCCAGGCACAATGGCCCTGCCCGGTGCCCGCCAGGCTAGACCAGGGGCCCCAGGCTGCAGGCCTAGAGCCAGAGGGTGGTTTCCATCCACCTCACCCTCCACAGGAACCACAGTGTGACAGTATTAGGAGCGGAGGTTCGTACAGATGTGTCTGGATCAGCCCGGCTCCACTGTCTGCTGTCGGAACCTGGTTAAGCATCAACATGTTTTATCCATAAAACGGTGAAACAATATGACCCAGAGACTGTGGATAAAGCACCTAGTGAGGCTCCAGAACACAATCACACTAGTACCTCAGAGCCGTGGCCAGGTATGGTGTGCAAACCTGTAATCCCAGCACTCAACAGGATGAGGCATGAAGATAGCCATGAGCTGGAACCTGGCCTGGGCTACAGAGTGAGTTGAAGGCCAGCTAGAATTACATAGCAAGGCCCTGTCTCAAAATAAACAAACAAAACTCTAAGAACCAAAACAGAAACACTTCATAGCTGTGGTGACCAGGAACACCAGGAAACAGAGACCCTACAGCTCCCAGCACCGGGGAATTTTTTCTTACATCCTAGCACAAGCCCAGAGAATGTCTGCCTTCCCTGCAAATGCCACCCTGGGATCCTCTGACCCCAGAACATTTTGTATGTGCAAACGAGAAAAGAAGCCAGGGCACAGACACTCACCCCAGGCGGTCAGGAACTCGGCGGCATAGCGATAGAGGCGGTTCATGATCTCAATCACGATGGCGTAGATGACGCTGGGCACATACAGCAGGATGCCGGTCCACTCGGTCCCACTCTCCTTGTGGACACTCAGAGCCCAGTCTTCCATGTCGAAGTAGATCATCATGATGTACAGAGAGAAATAGAGGCAGAGGCACACGAAGGGCAGGGAGACCAGGTAGATGCGCAGCTGCCGCTTGTAGCTGGGGTAGAGGGGCTCCTCCCTGCCGGTGACCGGATTGACACCCAGCACCCCGTGGAATCCGGGCCGGGGCTCCTCAAACTGTCTCTTCATGAGCAGTGTCCCCCACCTGTAGGTCATGTCGGCGCAGCTGCGCTTCCACACCTCCAGGATCACCGTGGACCAGATGAGGTTGAAGGACGCGAAGACCACGTACTTGTCGTAGTCCTCCCACACGAACAGGTAGTAGGGCAGCCCGATGACGGCCATGGGGATTAAGGCAAAGGTGAAATACTCCAAAAACCCGAAGTAAAGAGCAATCGTCTCTCCAAAGTAGCCACGAATACTGTCTGTGGTGGAGGAGAGAAAGAACTTCAGCACGGACCACCGAAGACTTCCTGCTCATCACTACAGTTATGCTGTTTGTGGTTTCAGGTAAGAGGGGGCCCTTCGACACCCTTGTTTCCCAGTGAGGGCCTGGGTCGCGTCAGTCCTGCACGCAGTGTGCAGACCCCACCTGTCACTGTGGCAAGCTCACATTTCCCAGCCCGAGGAGAATGCTGCTCTGCCAGATACCCTGACTCAGTTTTCCTCTACTTCCTCAGTGGGTCTTTTCTTCCCAAAGAAAGACTCATCTTGGGGCTCAACCTAGTCTCCAAGGTGCTAAATGAGCTCAAGCGTACCTTTGGAGAAATTTATCTGGGTGTCAAATGTATGCCTCCCACTTCTCCCCAACTTTGGCATCAGAGATGCAAACAGTCCGTGCCAAGCAGCCTCCCATCCGCAGCCTCCCGACATCCCCATCCAAGGATACGCACTTCCGCCATTGTGCCGGAACGGAATTCCAGTGTGCTAGACAAGAGGTGTTCAAAAGCACAGGGCAAGGCGCCACACGCTGGCTCCAGAGCAGCCCGCCAGGGCACGCTCATCTCTGCTGTCAGGAGAACGCTGGGCAGACGCCGGCCCCTCAAGTGCCAGCGTTCCGGGAACCTCACAGGACCGACCAGCCCCGCAGAGGGGCGCGCGCTGATGCCTACCTATGGGCTGGTAGTGCAAGGAGAAGCGAGTGTACCAGGCGGCCTCCAGCTTCCGCAGGGCCTCGTGGTCGTGCAGCGGGAACACCTGGAGCACAATGCCAGACGTGAGCAGCCTTCGCACTGCGGAGGGAAGGTGTGTCAGTGGACATCGGACGGGCCAGAGACCGCGCGCAGGGTGCCTGGGAAAGAGGGGCACTGGGAGGTCACCCCGCACGTGCACGGGCGCCTGCCTCTCAGACTGGAAGCGTCTTCACTACCACCTCTGACTAGGAAAGCAATACAAGTTGATACAAAATTCTAAAGGTAGAAAAGTGGCAAAGGGGAGGCCTGTTTTCCTCTCCCTACTGCCCGAAAGTCATCAGAAATAGCAATTAATGTATAGCCAGACTTTAAAAACACATTCATTAATACGCAATTTTAAAACAAAAATGAAGTCATTTTATACTCATTGCTCTGCTCTGCAATCTTCTCACGTAGTGTTTTCTATTATTTTTCAACGCCAATATAAATGGAACCTGAATGTGCTTGTGTCACAATATGCGCCTGTATGAAACGTTATCCTTGAATCTTCCACTGAAAGATACCTATTCCCTTTTCTGCAATTATGAATAAGGCTCCAGTTCTTGTCCAAACGCCTTTTCCCACTTGTAGACTCTTTCTCCATTCTGCATACTCAGACATGGAACTGCTCGGTCCAAAGGCATAGGTATTTTAAATCTGGACGCACGTTACAAATCTTCCCCTACAGTGTTTTACCAACCTGTCCTCTTACTGAAGGGAAGATGGGAAAATGTTCCGTCCATTTGGTTCTTGTGGATACTGAGCATGTTCGTCTTTTCTAATCAGATTACAAAGAGCTAACCATGAACAAGACATCCCAAAATCAGACTAAGATTATCCATTTTCAGCAGACATTTGACTAATACGGTTTAAACACTCACGTTCAGACTTGGAAAGACAAATGAAACCAAAGACAGTAGATCTAGCAACAGTAAATGAGGAGGTGGTGTCCTCTCACTGTAGAGATTACGCAGTGACTTGGTCGGGGGGCTTCTCGGGACAAAGTATGCCCAGGGGACATGGAGGACACTGTCACAACGCCCTGGCTGCCTGGCCAGGCAGGATCCCCTCCACCCGAGTCCCAGTCCTGCCTCCGGCTAAGCCTAAGACTGCGATCACACCCTTTGTGCAGACTGACACCACTGCCCAGAAGAACACGGCTGCATCAAGAAGGCCTCGCTGCTCCCCTCCACTGCGGGGGCGAGTTCTGCAAGGCTGAGCCACTCTTCTCTCCTGGGGGTGCTGCCCTGAACCCCTGCCGATCTGTCACCAAAGACGGGCAGCTAGACAAGAGCACGAGCCCCTCACTGAGCTCAGCGGCGTGGACGAGAAACAGGACTGAAGATCCTAGCGCGGGAGTTTACGGAGGCCGGAGATGGATGGTGGGGTCCCGGGACAGATTCCCAGGAGAACATCTTCAGAGCAATTTAATTTCTCAGAAACGAAGGAGATATTTGAAAATAAAAACAAGAAAAGGCCTGGGTCGGAAAGATTCCTAATACACGGTTCTTACCATTACATCTTCTAAGTAAGTTACACTGGGGAGAAAAGACTTTAAAAGCTAAGATTGTGGTAAAATCCTCCTTAAAAACTGAAAAAGGTATATACTCAAAATACCAGCAGCCAGGGTACAAAGACATATGGTTTAAGTTATATCAGTCACTGGTGCTGTCAAATCCATTTTTAAACTATTTTTCCTCTACAGTGTTTCCATGGATTTTCCTTCAGCTAACATGAGTTAAAGGCAATCAATCACCCACAGCCATTCCCATGCTCTTATCCTGTATTTGGGGGTACACAGGCTGTCACCGAGTTTCTCTTGTTATTTCCATCCTTTGCGATTACTCCAAGTTTTTTAACTCTGAGCCGAGATACATTATCTAAGTTATTATCTCCAAGTTATTTTATAAAAGATGACTCCACCCTACTATGGAAGACTTTTCCAGGCCAAATTAAACCAGCCCATGTATTTCTAAAAATAGGGTTGCAACCCCAGCACTGGGAGGGAGTACAGAGCTGTGACTCCTAAATTACTGGGCTTCTCCTCGCCATCAGTGCCAAAGCACGGTTCCGGTTTCAGCTCCTAAAAATAGAGTCTGATTTTCTTTAAAACTCCTCTAACCTTCTCCCATCAGCTAAGAACGTGATTCCGAGACAGAAGCCGGACATTGCGGGGGAGACAGGCTCCGGCACCGGCCAGTTAGGAAAGCAGCAATGCACCCGGGTTCCTGCCTCTGGGGTGCGGGAGGTCTGTGCAGCACGGCGTGACTGAGCCAGGGCACAAGCAGCCGGAGGAGTCCGGGGCCAGCGTAAAGGACGCTCTCAGGGACCGGGTTCTGGCAGATGCAGCACCGCTCCTGTCAGTGGCTCATGTGGTGTTCACTTCCAAAGGAAAAGCCACGTCTCTCGTTGGGCTCTCTAGAGTATGCTGGGCACCAGGGAGGCGCAGGCCGTGCCCTGCAGTGGAGACGCCCCTCACCCCCTTGCCTCCCACCACTCCGCAGCACCCAGCACCTGCCTCTGGCACGCGCCCTGAACAGCACACTCCTGTCTGGGTGAATAAAGGCGCTCTCGGGGTACCTGTGTTCTAAAACACATTTTATATTCTGTACTTCTGCTTCATTTTTATCCCTGCTTAACAAAAAAGGCACAAATATATATGTATGGCAAAACGCAGCTGTCACTGTGTGTGTATGTGTGTGTCTCATCGTGCCTTTCTAACACCGGGCTTATGCTCATTCGTGCATACGGCTGAATCACACACAGCTGAATCCTCTTTCGTATGGTCATATATGTGTCTGTAGCTTCTCTGTACATTCCTGATACATGATACAGACTTGAATCCTACTCTATTACTTTTACAATGCCAATAAAGATTTGAGAAGACGGACTGTATCTGACTACTCTAACCTACCCATTCTTGTACACAGAAGATATTTAAGAACCTCCTGTAATGTTCTACAAGAATAACTATCTGATATTAAAGCCTGAGATGTGTCAGGTCCTGAATTAGTTCTTTTTCTGTTACTATAATGAAATACTTGAGGCAGACTAACCTTATGAGAAAAGAGGTTTACTTAGCTCAGAATTCAAAGGCACGGCACCAGTACCAGCTTGGTTCTGGAGCACACAGATAGGGTGTGACCACATCACCAAACAGAAAGCCAGGGAGGATGGAGTGTCTGGTCCTCTCCAGGGTAGACCCTTCGATGACCTGGGAACTCCCACTGGGGCCACCTCCTAACAGTTCTATCACCACCCACGCCACCTACTGGGGACAAAGCCTCCAACACAGGAACCCGAGGGGACTCACTGAGACCATATGCAAGCTCCCATCACCCCAAACAGGACACGGAGCCCCCATCACCCCAAACAGGATGTGCATCTGAAAGACACCTGGAGACAGAGCTGAGTAACCCCAGCTAAGTAACATCCACACACAGTTAATATGTAAGAAGCCGTGTGTCCCTAACGCCTTTTTCCAAAGGAATCTTTCATCTGCTTTCTGCGCCTCGATGAAGACACAGCAGGAGACGGTGGTCTGAGGGCAGGAAGGGGTCTCGGCATGAACAGCTGTCAAGCTCAACACCCACCGACTCTGGGGAGGAGCCAACATCCAGCTCTTCCCATCCCCTGCCCCTGGTGGAGCCGGGAAGAGCCCTAGTGATGCCTCTCTCAGGACCCCACCCGCCTCAGAGTCGTGTTTTCAACCACGCGATTCTCTCCTTAGTGAAGCTTCCCGTCAAAGCCCAGCACATGGCAGGCAGCGGGCAAATCCACAGTCACTGTGTGTGTCCAGTGAGAGTCGCACGGTGTGGGAGACAATCTGAGCGGGTCCCCTTGAATGCAGAACAACTGCTGCAACTTTGATTATATTGGGACTTATTCCCTTACGTTGATATATACAGAGCTGACTATGGTATTTCCTTCTCTCTTCCATTGGCTCTAAGCATTGCAAATAAGGCTAGCTGAGGTACTGGTATGTAATCTCTGTTTCCTCCTATAGTGATCTCTAAAATATATAGGCACAGCAGGATGGCAGAGCCAGTGAGCTCCAAGAATGTCAACCGGGTATGAGCCTTGAGAAAGAGGCTCATAAAAGTTTACATATCAGAAGCAGGTACTGGTATGCAGTCTTCAAAGCCATCAGACAGTGTCCTATCTCCTCCCATAGTGATCCCTGTAAAATATATAAAACACAGCGGGATGGCAGAGCCAGTGAGCTCCAGGAATGTCGACTGGGGATGGGCCTCGAGAAAGAGGCTATGAGTTCCCAGGGCATAAAGTTGACATATCAGAAACTAAAGCAGCAGCCTCCTAAAATAATTCACTTGCTACCTTGACTGGGTTATGCAAATTGATCCCCCTGCATATCTTTATCTGCATTTTGCAGAGATGCCTTTCTCACTACCTTGCTGGCCAGTTCAAGTGACTCGTGTAGTTCCTGCCATCCTTGATGTCACTCGTCCTCAAGCCACCCCCTTGCTTCACTAGTTAATAAATTCTGGGAGAGGCCTTGGATCAGGGCCTTTGTCCACATGTCCTCATGAGGACTGGACTCAGGACCCCTTGGCTGCCCTTAACCTTGAACATGTCTCGGAGTCTTTACTCTCACCATGGGTTGCAGTGGAGGTGGTAGAATGGAATTAACTTGCTAGGATTCCAATAACGTCTCAGTGGAATTATAAATATTATTTCTTCGATTGTGAGGAAGACTAGAGAGAGGATTACAGTACTTGGATTACCGTACTCCATATTTGGGACTACAATAGCACAGAACCTTGGATGTGGGGAGTGTTTTCAAGAAAGCCTGGCCACCTCTCAGTGCAAAGGGGCAGCGCGCCGAGCAGACAAAGTCTCCCCTGATCGGCCTCCAACAAGGGCAGCGTCTCCCACAGAAGCTGCAGGGCAAACACGCCGTGCTGCCGTGGGTTAATTTACTAAAGATCTAGGATTGTAAGTTTTGTGACTTCTGAATCTGCACTCTGAAAACAGTTTCCAACTTATAATTATGCATCTATTATTTCTTCTTCAGCCAAATATGATATACAACACAATAATACAAAAAAGACACCCAAATTTTAAGAATCACATTTCCAAAGGCATAAAGAGAGAGAGAAATGCAGAATTTAAAAATCCAGATTTGACAATTTAAATAGGATTATCTCAGATGGTATTAAAAAAAAAGCACGCACACATAAAAAAACTTTTCTGAAGACCACAAAGGCTGCCGTGTGAGAACAAGGAGCTTCCCGTTGGAGCTGGAGCCCGGGCTGGAAGACAACTTGCTCTGGACCTGCGGTACTGGCTGATCAAAGGCAGCCTAATGCCCAAGGGAAGCAAGGGCCCCTCCAAGAATGCACCGCAAGGCAGGTCCACGCTGCGCACCATGCGGTCCCCGACCGCACTCTCCAACACACACGCTTCCTTCCAACTGCCAGTCTGGGGACAAGAGGAGCTCCCTGAAGAGTAAGCAATAATCATAAAGAAACTGGCATTGAGCTGTGCAAAAAATACTACAGAGAACACGGAACAAACGAACGGACGAATGAATGAAAGAAAGAAAGGGGGGAGGGGACCACATCAGAAACTTATACCATCAGGCATTGAAAAATAATGAAATTCTTCATGAGGTTGAAGAAATTAATGCCAATATCAAAACGCAGTCAGAAAAATGGCAGAAAAACCTAAGAAAACTAGCTAAGGACAAAGGTCTTTATATGTCACAGGCCATGCATAAGTGCCACCCACCTGTAAACAATTCACACTTAATAAAGGGAGCTGAGAAACTTTCCCTAAACAAGGGCAAACTTTAACCTCTACACTCAAAGAACTGTGTCCCGCAAAAGACCTGGGATGCGCGGTAATGATGGTCAAGGCAGAGGCAGATAACCGAACGGAGACCGAGGGGAGCAGCGGGTGCCCACACCCAGATTTCCTGAGGTCTCCTAAAGCCACACGGATGGAGGAGAAGAGCAAGGGGAAGACCCGTGACATCTGCCAAGAGCAGGGGAGACTGCACTTAGGAAGGCAGGCCATTAGGGTCCGGGGACCAGAAGAGGTCTGGCCCAAAGTCTCAGGTTGGAGACAAGGCCAGCAAGAGCTGCTGGAAGAGCAGGCAGGACAGAGGAGTCCGAAGGTGGGGAGCCCAGCTAACAGCAGGTCCAGGGGACCCCCTCCCTTCCTATGGGAGAAGGCTGCACGCTGCATGTGACTCCCCAAGGACAGGGCTGGGACTTCACGGTCACAGCACAGACGGCACGGAGGGCGTAAGGAAAGGGCTGGACGTGCACAGGACGCGAGGCGCTGGCCTGGGAATGCAGGGGACACAGCTGAGAAAACGCGCGGTGGGGGAGGGCAGGAGAGAGACAGAGGCCGCGAGTCCCCGGGGTCGGACCCACCGGCCCGGCGCTCTGGGGCACAGGAACACCCTCAGTATTTAAATGCTAATGGGAAAAAAATTTAAAAATACAAATGAAACAAACACAATAAGGAAAAAAAATAACCATTATAACCCAAGAGTCAGATCTCAAGAGAAATTTGCACAAATCAATTCACATAAAGTTTTAAAGCCTAGATAAAATGGAAACTTTTCTAGGAAAACCTGCTGACCCAGTAGAGACAAAAATTCTAAAGAAACCACTTCTCCAGATGAGTTAGAGAACATTCTTTAAAACCTAACCCATAAACTAAGATCAGAGGTAGGTGATTTCTTAAAGGAATTCTACCAAGCCTTAATTTAAAAAACAGATTTGATTTTGATTATGAGTAGTAATGGAACAAAGAAAGAAAAAAATCTTAAACTTTATTCTGAACTTGCTAACACTGCTAACACATGGCTTTATAAATTTTTATGTAAATTGAAAGATAAATTAGGGTAAAGTTACTAAGTTACGTTTTCAATGTAAGTGAAAACAGATGCAAATACACAGCCACAGAAATTAAGTAAAATTCTACAATGTTAAGTTTGAACTGAATATATTATGGACCACTCAGTGGGGCAGAAGTAGTCCAGGCAGGCAGGCAGGGCTGGCCCTCGAGGCAGGCACTGCAGAGGAGGAGAGCACAGCACAGCTGCGGCCGGGCCGGGGACAGCTCAGCGCACAGCGCCTGCCTGGCAAGTGCAAAGTCCTGAGTTCCACTGCTGGTACCAAAAAAAAAAAAAAAAAAAAAAAAAAAACTGTGGCAAGAGGTGCATCTAAAAAAGATCAAAGCTACAATGGCCAGATCTGCAGACTTTCTTAAAGGATAAATGGAAATTTTAGATTACTGGTACCACCCTTCTGAGATTTCCCCCTTAAATAGACCATTTATCTCACTGGGGGTGGGCCACCCTCTCCCATTTACTAAAACTAAGACCAAGAGTAAAGATAAGACTAAGACTATAGATTATTAACCAAGGCAAATGACATCATCCACACACCCTTGCTACTACCAGATCACTGTTAGCTAAGTGGCTATACTTGTAATCTTACTGGCTGATTATCATTTAACCCATCTTGTCCTTCTCCTGACTTTGCTCTATAAAACTTTCTCAGAAAAAAATGGGTCTGTTGGCAACCCACTTTGGGGTCCCCAGCTGTCTCTCAGGAGCTGTCTCTCAATAAATTTTCCTACTCGTAACCTCCACTGTTCCTTAGACTTCATTTTTCGATTTCAGGGAACATGAACTCCGACTTCTAGCAGGTTGGAAGTTACATTTCCCCCCATATCAGTGACACATAACTGCCAGGCGACGACCTAAGGAGGATCTGAGGACACGTGCCCACGGACACCAGCGTGGGGCTCCCTCCTCCCAGGCAGAGGCTGCAGGGTAGCCTGACAGTGGCCACTCAGAGGAAACCAGAGCCCAAAGCAAGGTAAACAAGCTGTCCCAGCCCCAACAAGGCCAGGGGCCCAGGCCAGCCAGGCAAACGAGCTGCTAGGCAGCAGGGCTGAAACTGACACTCTCCTTTGGAGCCTATGGAGGATATAAATAAACGTGCCACAGTGGCTGAGCAGCTCCTTTTCTCCCATCAGGAGAGAGGGCGCCACCTGACCTCAGCCTTGGCTCTTCCCTTTACTTTCTCATCCCCTCGCCATCCTTCCCCCCAGGAACAGCCAGAGCTGCAGCCCTCGCTACACAGGAGCAAGTGGCTGAAGTGCATTGAAAGCAGCAGAAATGCTGAGGCCTTGGCCTCTCTGGGTTTGAAGAAAATCTGGAATTTTACATTGTAGTAAACTCTTTCATTCTGCAGAAGGGTGTTCCCAATAAAACAGAATGACCCAAAACCGAAAGGTGGCAAGCTGCAGGTACTGTGTGCCCCTGTAAACTCCTTAAGCCTCTGTCCACCTGTGCCCGGTCAGCACCGGCAGGGTCAGAGGGGATGGGCAGGGCTCGGAGAAGGCCAGGCACCCCTTCCCATCTTTCCCCACCGATCTGTGTTCCAGTGCAATGTGGTGCACACCTGTAATCCCAGCACTCGGGGAGGCTGAGGCAGGAAGCCCAGCCAGGGCTCTTTAGGGACTGAGACCCTGCCTCAAAATGAAAAAAAAAAGGAGGCGGCCTAGAGATTTAGCTTAGTACGGAGGCCTGAGTTCAACCCTTAGTACCACACATGCGCGAGCGCGTGCACACACACACACACACAGCCAGCTATGGGCTGTGGGGTCTTAAAAAGCAGCAAACCATACAGAACACATACAACGGTGAAAATGTGCGATGTAACAGGCCTCCCTCCACTGGCAAAAGATTTGCCCGCGTTACTATAGGGCTGGATCAGCTCCTCAGCAAGGAGGAAAATCAAGTTTCTGACACTGCTATTTATTAAGTTTGTTTTTTATGCAAGAGCAGAGGAATCAGAGCGTGTGCCCATCTGCCTGGCTGATGGCCTCACTTACGCAGCGACTTTCCTGGATACAGCTTGGCTTGAGGGTACCTGGGGATCATCCTCTCATCTCTAGCTCTGAGATTTTCCAGCTCATGCTTGACAATGAATTGACACTCAGCCATGGTGAGGAAATCGTCATTGTCATCTAGAATAAAACACAAACTTCTCGTTACTTTCTCAGTAATCAAAAGAAGTTCAACGATAAGACCCCAGTTGCTAGAGATTATGGAAATACTGATGTATGCGATGGCAATTGATGGGAGGAGAAATCAAATATAAAATTGGTAAATTCAACAGAACATAAAGCTCCTTAGATCTTTTCTAAGAACGAAACATTTTGGTTACGCTTGCTCACGATACAACTCTCCGGTCACCCACTGGCTGTCACACGGCAGGACACAAATGTCCAAACACACACACTTGCTTGGTCTCACTCAGTGCCCAGGGGCAGAAGCCAGTGTGGTCTTGAATGTTGATGGCATTTCCAGGCAGGGACGGAAGCGCTGCATTTGCCTAAATAAAAAAACTTCTTCTTCAAACTTCCACGCCTTTTTCATTCCCTCTGGAGTCCAACGATGGTGAGAGAAGAAAGGCTGATGGAGCCCTGTGATGTCCAGGCGGGCGGACCTTCTTAAACGAGGTCCATCTGGCCTGATCCTGAGGTCGCTGGGGTGCACAGGTCCACCATGCACCTGTCTGAAGAACCCTAATCCTGTCCATTGTGTCTCGAAATGTGGCTCCCCCGTCTTGACCAGATCCCGGCAGAAAGCACTCCCTCCGGAAGCTCTCGGGGGCCAGAACACACCCAACGACCCTCCCCTATTTGGGGGGAGTCAGAGCGCTCAGGAAGTGGGGTTCCTAGGATAAGGACCTACCACTGTTTCTTGTTATGAGATTTTTGTACATCAAGTGAGAGAACATGCATCACTATGAAACACAGAGTGACTAATGCAAATCAGCCGCATGTGTCCTTCTCACTGTCCTCACCTACTCCGGGAGCGGCCGGCGAAGGTGGCCTGCCATGGGATTTCCTAAGTAACGCGTTACTGGGACACCGCCCCGCGCACTCACTGCCTCGTGGTCTAGGGTTGCTTTCTGCTCTACCATGGAGTACGGTATTAATTCCAGGGAAACAACACTGTCCACAGAACACCTGCTGTCTCTCCGGCCCCTGATGCACTCAGCAAACACCTGTGCATGACAGACAGATTGCGGGGAGGGG
>RJWM01035547.1:0-18853 GCA_004363535.1 Dasyprocta punctata
CCCTTGTTCCACGTGGCGGGGCCCTGGAGCCAGCCTGGCGGGCCACTGTGGCCATGCTGGGCCCAGCTGGGCCTGCCATCACGACCCCAAACAGCTCTTTTTCTGGCCAGCTGGGTTTGGCGAGGGATGAGAGCCTGCAAGCCCCTCCCCTCGTCCCTCCCTGTGAGCACACACAGGGTTTCCACCCTTTGAAACAGAGAGAGCTTTGTGAGCTCCCCCAGAGAGGCCGGCTCCCCTCCTGGCTGCCTCCAATGGGCCTGGAATGTCAATGGGGCTGAGGATAGAGACAGGAGCCCTTCTGGCTGCAGCCCCTAACCTCTCCTGAGCTCCCAGGAATGTAAAGTCATTACATCCTATCCACAGAGAGGCGGAGGGGCCTCAGCACCCTTCCCTCTGTGACCATGACGGGGGCGGGGTGCCTACGAGGGGCTGGGGTTGGAAAAAAGTTGGGAGAAACAGAAGCTGGGCGAACAACACCAGCCTCAACTCTCTTTGCTGGCAGCTTTCAGAAGAGGGTCAGGGAAGAAGGTTTCTCCACTATCCTGATGGGGAGGACATAAGCAATCCTGGAGGAGCTCCTGGGGCCTCCTGGGAGGTGTAGGTGCTCAGTGTGCCTTCGCTGGGCCCATCTCACCTCTGGGGCACAGGACCATCTGCAGACCTATGACTGGAGCAGCTGGTTCCAAACAACACCAGGTCGGCTTGCAAAATTTTCCAAGTCATTTGCATTCTGCCGCTGTGGGCAGAGATCCTAGGACCCACCTCCCTATGAATTTTCTGGCATGTCCTGGGCTGTGGTCAGGCTGGCAGGGAGGGGACTGGTGCAGGCTTGTGACTGTACTGTTTGGGTCCTGCCATGTCTTTCTGCTGATCGTCTCCACTCCTGAGCAGCTCAAATGCTGCTCCCAGGACCGGGAAGGGCAAGTGGGTCTCACCTGGTCTGTGGCCCTCCCTAGCGTCCTCCACAAGCTGGCACTGCTAGTCCCTGGGACCTGGTCTCTAAGCAAGCACCCATCCTCTGGCTCTACGCAGAAAGCACTTACCTGGTGTACAGGCCATTCTTCCGGCAGAAGGAGTTCTTGACCGACAGCCTCCGGTTGTTGAGTTCCAGGGCTGGGAAACTGCTTTCATCCAAGCTCATCATTTCCCCATGCCCTAGGCCTCCAGACTTGGCGCCACTCCCTGGGGGGGAAACTGACACTCTTTAGACCTCATGGCCTCCCCTGTCCCAATCCATTCTCTCCCTTAGCTGGGCAGCCCTATTTCTTTTGTTAGAGTTAAAACTAAAATAAGAGGCCAAGATCATGTGTAGGAACCTGATGCTGCCCCTAATGGGCAGGGGCATCGCCAGGAGAGCGACCTGCCCACCCTCTGCCCTGGCCAAAGGGAGACGGGCGAAAGTCAAGTCCAGCCAGAGGGCTGGGTGCCGGTGCACTCACCAGAGTCTGTCTTCTTTGCGTACTTTTTGCTCTGGCCCCGGATGATGAGCACAAAGACCAGAAGCAGGATGAAGATGAGGCCCACAAGGGCAACCACCACCAGGAACCACCACTCCTCGTAGAAGGGGCTGGCTTTCTGGGCTGAACATGGGTGTAGACATCAGGACCAGGGTGCGCAGGCCCCCCTGCCTCCAACCTCCTGCTCCGGCTGGGCCCTAAGCATCACTCCTGTAGTTTATGGTAGGCAGGGTCTACGCCCTCTGAAAGATGCAAAACCTATGCCGGGGTTTGGAGGATGGTTCCACCTCAAGTCCCAGCTCTGATCTATTGGCAAAAGGCTTTGTTTTTGTTGTTTGATTTTGTTTGAGACAGGGTCTCACTATAGAGTCCAGGCTGGCCTTGAACTCACAGTGATCCTCCAGCCTCAACCTTCCAAGTGCTGGGATTACGGGCATGTGTCCAGCAAGGACTCTTTTGAGGAAGGGCTCTGAGGTTGCTCCTGGACTCAGTGGGAAAGAATGCTAGGACTGATCCGTGATGATGGTGAGGTCTCCACAGGGAATGGAGAGCAGCAGCGTGGTAACTACCTCTCTCCCCAGCCTAGAGAACACAGCTTTAATAAGCAGACCGAAATCCGTGTGGGGAGAGATGTTTTCTGGCTCCATGGGGGCCTGGGAAAGCTTTTCCCAAGGCTCAGTTTGCTCTGATTTTTTTTCTCCCCTGGTGGCAGAAAGCAGGGGGAATTGGAAGGGCTGGCCCAGGGGGTCTTAGAAGGCCTTTGTCAGGGAGGGATCCCCTTCTTGCAAAACCCCCAGTACTGTGCTTTCTGTACCCCCCAGGGCTAACCGCATCGCTGCCAAGGAGGGGCTGGCTTTTGGATTTAGTGTTAGACTCTGGGCAAACGAGAAGGTGTGTGGGTGGAGAGAGGAGACAGGGTCCCTGGTGCTCGTTTAGCTAGTAGAAATACTGAGTTGCACTTCTGACATGCAGGAAGTTAGCCTTAGCATTTAAAATGGCTAGTGACGGGCATGGTGGTGCATGCCTTTAATCCCAGCACTCGGGAGGTTGAGGTAGGCGGAGCGTTGTGAGTTTGAGGCCGGCTTGGGCTACAATGTGAGCGAGGCTGGCCTGAACTACATAGTGCAACCCTGCCTCAAAAAACTAGGGCTGGGAGTTTGGTTCAGTGGCTCACACGCCTGCCTGACAGGCGCAAGGTTGTGAGTTTGATCCCTGGTGCCACCAAAAAATAAATCAATAAATAAAAATAAAACAAAATGGCTAGTGATTAGATTTGGGTCATGGAAGTAGATATGAGAGTCCTGTGAACTCTAAGACATGCTGGGTGGGAAGAATGAGGAGAGGAGAAAGGGGATAGAGAGGCGGGGAGCCAGCCCACTCACCTATTATGTAGTTAGGTCTAAGAGGGTGGCCTCTCCCCCACAGAATGCTGACCCTGTTTGCTCTGGGGGTCTTACGAGTTGGCACCTTTGAACCAGCTGGGTGGTGAGCTCATGGAAACACACCTTGTGGGTCATTGTTCTGCCTCTACCCAGGCTGCTAGGGTCTTGAGAAAGAGACCCCAAAGCTCCAAGGACTCCAGCTTTCCCTGACTTAGGAGCTGATACGGGTCCTGGCTCAGAGCTCCCTGCTTTGTGGAATTAAGGGGACAGTCTATTTTTGGTGGCCACCCCACTGTTCCTGTGCCCTGGTGACTGTTTTTCCCCTACCACCCAGCATCTGTCACCAGGCTCTTCCATGGGGCTCCCCCGTTCCTCACCCCACAAGCTAGTACCTGGCACAGACTGGGAAGGGCTGCTGGGGGTGCCGAAGCCGTAATCATTGACTGCGATGACCCGGAAGTCATAGCTTACACCTGGCTTCAGGATGTCCATACTGAAGGTGTAGGAGCTCACTTCTTTAGGGATGTCTTTGATGAGGATGTCCCAGAGTCCCTCATCTGCAAAGGCACAGAGCGGAGAGAGCTGTGAGGTGAAGCAGAGCCTCAAATCCCTCTTCACCCCAGTCCCAGCTGCCACTTCCAGAGGGCAGAACCTGTCTGGCTTGCCCAGTTCAATACTCTGTCTGGTGGGCAGCACTTAGGAGGAGCTCATAGATCCTCCCTCCCACAGACTGCACTCGAAGGCGTCACCCAGTGGCCAGTGAGTCTCCCAGGCAAGAGGTCCAAAGGCCCCTAACTTCTAACAGCACCACCATGCAGCACCTCTGGCTTCACCCTCTCGGACCCATTCTCCCTGTCGGCCCCTGAGCTACTTCCTAAAAGAGCTGCTCGCCAGGACGTTGGTTCCCCAGCTCCAGCATGCGCTTCCCTAGCGTTTTACTGGTCTTCCTCACCACGCATTTTTGCAGATCCAACTCATAAGTCCAAATGCAACCAGAGGTGCCACCGCTGTCCTATTGTCACTTCTGAATTTACACCAAGAGTATGACAGGACCTGAGAGTGGCTGCCTGTCCCCATCAAGGGAGACCGTGTCAATTTGAGGAAGGCTGTGGGGCCCATCTGTGTCCAGAGCTGTCCTCACAGAGGGCCCCAGGGTCACGAGACTTGGTATCATTTGGGTCTTAAGTTCTTTCGCGTGCCGGCCTCAGGTACATCCTCTTTTTCATTTAATGTCTCCTTCCTTTCTCTCCTGCTAGGCTGTGAAATCCCTCAGGGGATTTTGTCTAGTTTGTCTCTGCACAAATCAGCACTGAGCACCAGCACCTCCTAAGCATTTGCTGAATGAATGAATGGAGACTTTTCCCAGGTCCTTTCCATTGGACGACGTGTCCAACTTAAGTACTGAGTGGGAATCCATGTTCCTCCTGTGGCTTTGAGTGCCCTTTCTTATCCTGGAGGACCTTGCCAGGGTATGATGATGACCATGTGTCAGGGGTCACTAATTCCCTTGTCGTGCATCTTGGGTCTATCCGCTTGACTTTCTGTGTTTATAGCAATGGCAAGGGGGAAGAACTGTTGTCCCCATTTTGCAGATGAGAAAGTCAAGACTCAGAGAGGGCTGGGCTCATCTTTCCGGGGCTACACTGCCATGAAAGGCAGAGCTGGTTTTCTCTCCAGCGTGGTCTGACCCTTGCCACTGAACTTTCCCTGGGTAGCCAGGACAGTGCTGTGTGCAACTAGAAGGGGAACTGTTGCTCGCGGACAGGCTCGGTTCATGGAGAACCATGCTGCCAGCTCCCCAAAGCGGAGGCCTCTACCTGCTGTTTACCTCCTCTTGATCTACTGCACACAGAGACAACCTGGGAGCCAGGGTAATGGGGCCAGGCCAGAAGCCACTGAAGTGTCCTGCTGTGGCCCTGGCCTCAGGCCCTGGGAGCTGGCTGGCGTGCAGGGCCCGTTCCACAGGCCTGCAAATCCCCGGAATGAATCCCTCCTGAGTCTGCTGTGCCTGGTAGCTCTCTGGCTTATAGAAATCGAGTGTGCTTAGCTTATTCTGGGCAGCAGGAGGCATAAGTGACCTAGGAGCAGGGTTTGCCAGGGCTACCGTGTCTTGGAGATGGGAGGTTGTAAGCATGGAGGGAGCACAGCAAAGGGGTAAGGGGAATGGGGGAAAGGAGACCCCTCTCCCAGAGCAGGAGCCTGCCCTCCAACCACTTCGGAGGAAGGCCACAGCATCCCCTCGCTCTCCTCACTCCTCACGGCCCCCAGCCCTTTCTGGGTTATGGTGACCAAGTCGCTGCCAGCTCTGCACAGCTCAGTCCAGGCCCAGCATCAGGCCTTGCCTTGTTCCTTCCTTTGATGCTCAGTCTTGGATTCCACCTGTGCGGACCAAGTCACAGCCTCTAAACTTGGAACACCAGAGCCTCATGCTGGGCCTCCTAGCGAACGCTGGAAAATCAACAGGCCTGAGGCCAGGGCCAACATTCCACAGCTTGCCCACAAGTCCACAACTTGGGTGGAAGAAAGAGCTGCAGGCTCTGGTTGGGAGGAGCATTCAGGGGTCTCCTAGCCAACTCAGCAGCCGGCAATGGAGGGCCAGGGAGGGACCATCTGGAGTGGGGACAGAGCCAGAGTTACGGGCAACGCGGTGGATCTGAGCTGCTAGATGCACTAGCTATTTGACAATGCAGTTATTAGCAGGTGACTAAGGCAATTGCTCCAGAAGCTCCTAGAATTATTAACTCTTTGCTCTTGGCATGATCAGCACCTGGCTAGCTCGTGATATGAACAGTTTGTCACAGGGATGTTTCAATATGCCCTGCTAGGAGAATTAGCTACTGATATGCTTGACTGCTTCTCGTTACGATTATTATTTGTTACTGAGGTCATAGTGACCAAGCCTTGTTTTTCTTTTCTCAACTTCAATCACCTAATCTCAGACCCACGGAATACAAAGAAGCCTGTAGCCCTTGGCTGATTCTGGCACCTCTGATTAACTGGGAAACCTAGCAACAGAGGAGCTGAGGCTCCTGTGAGTAAGCAGAGCCCAGGAAGCAGGTGTCAGGATGCCTGAAACAGGATCGAAGAGCAGCCCCCCTCCAGCGATTTATCAGTCGCTCATCTCCTGATGGCTTTAGAAGTCCTTGTGATTCGATTTCAGGCTTGACAGAAGAGGTTGGTACAATTACAAGAACTGTGAGCGCTGTGATGGCAGAGACGGAGCTGCAGGAGGCAGCTGGGTCTCCTTAGTTATGCGGCACATGGCAGTGGGGTCGTGCAGAGGACACGGATGTTTAACCAGCGTGAGCCAAACCTCTCCTCTCTGGCTTCTCAAAGGATCCTCCACCCAAGCTGGCGCTGAGTCGTTCTGTTCTTTTGCGGCCTCTTGGCTGTTCCTTAAGCAAGCATTCAGCTCGGAGAATGTGCCCCCAATTTCCCACTCCCCAACAGGGCCGCCTCTAGCTTTGACTAGGCAGTAAAGAGTCACTGCTCACAAGCCCTGCGCACAGGGACTGAGGAAGGGAGCAGTGTCGCACCTGAAGGCCGGGCCTCTATGACGTAGCGGGTGATGGGCCCTTTGCCAGGGTCTCCGCTGGACCAGTGGATGGCGATAGCAGAGCTGTACCGCACGATGATGGGCACTCCTGGTGGCCCTGGGGCACCTGCAAATACCACACACAGTGAGCAAGGGTATGTAGGGACTCAGCATGGCCTCCCAGCCTGTCAACCAGTGTTCAAGAGGGGCGATTGGGTGGCCAGACCAATTCCAACAAAACAGCCTCCAGGACCCCCTGGATGCACTGGGGTCTGAGAAGCCTGAAATGTCCTCAACGTCTCTGGTAGCTGATAGTGACAGATAGTGACAGCCACTCCATCTCCTGCTGGAAGTCTCCCTGCCCCAACTATACTTGCTGTTGGGTTAGGGGAGGAGAGGAGGATCCAGGAAGTCTTGGTGGGGAGAGGGGTAAAGAGAGGGGGTGATAGAGGGAGAAGGGAGGGTCTGGCTGCCTGCCAGCTCTCCTGTGACCAGCTAGCAGCCTAGGATGTTGGCCAGCCGGGGGATCCAGGGTAGGAGACAGGAGGCTGCTTCTGTAGCTAGAGTAGTGAGCCCCTTCTCTGCAGAACACCTTGCCAGTGCAAGCCGGGCACCTGTCCTCTGGGCTCCTGCTGTCCCAGGGCCCCCACCCTGTGTGCTGTCACCTACCATGCCCGTTTTCCACTAGACAGGGAGCTCAGCATCCCCAGAGCCTAGCACACAGTAGGTGCTTCCTATGTGCTTGTGGGACTAGGGAACAAGTCAATATGTGAGTGAGCTGCTGGTCCCTGAGGACACCTGCTGGGAAAGGAGCTGGGAAGAAAGTCCATCATTAACACTGAGACTCCTCTGGGACCCTGGAGAGCTGGGAAGCTGGGACAGGAGGGCAAGGACTTGTCATACAGCTAGGCAGCCCACCACCGGGCCTCTGTATCCAGGCCTGACCCTGTGACCCTGTGACTCTGTGACTCTGTGACCCTGTGACTCCTCTGTGACCCTACAGTTCTTTCGTTCCTTCCTACCTCCCCCAAGAAGCATTTAGCCTGCAGCTCAAGGGAGGGGGCTATGGCCTAAAAGAAGGGGAAAGGACCAGAGTTCTTGCACTGCAGGGACACCGGCTTTATGTTCTCCACCTGCAAGCCCCTCCTCACCCACACGGTCAGGGTGAGGTCGATTCTTTCTGAGTGCCCTCTGCCCCTGCTTTGGTTTCCTGCCCTCCCTCAGCCCGGGATACTTTAAGCCTTAAGTTGGAACGGCGCATCCTCCAGACAGCCCTCTCCTGTCCCCCAGCCCCCCAGTGGCCCTCCCTTGGCCAGCCAGCTCTTTCTGCTTTAGTTTTCCAGGGAAGTCTCAGGTGAGAAGCAGTGGGGTAGGGCTGGGCAGGGGCAGGGCGGAGCCGGGCAGCTCCTGGCAGGCTGTCTTTGTGCCCTGTGATTCTGTTCTCGGGGCGGCTGGGATCAGATGAATTTCTTTGTAGAACAAGAAGGGGGAAAAGAAAGTGGCCAGGAAGGGAAAGAGTGGCTGGCTGCCCATAAACCTGCTGGCAGGTGGGAGGCAAGGGTGGACTGCTCTCCAGGCCCCTCCTCTGCTAGAGCCCAGGCTGGCCCAGCCTCCCGGTGACAGGAGCCTTTGTGTGCTCCTGGCTGCCGGGGCAGGTGGGGAAGAAGGTGACATTGCAGGGAAATCTGAGATAGGCTATGCACTTTTTCCTGGGAGATGGCTTTTGTGTTTGAGATGGGACAACCTGTACCTGTGACAGGGACTTTGGGGGCTAAACCCTGACCACCACATGTGCCTGGCAGAGGCGGGAGGAGGGGCAGGAGGTGGGGTGAATCAGGAGGGCTTCAAGGGTGGGGTATTCACTGAGCCTCGAAGAAATACAAAATGACATTCTGTCTGGGAGGGGGGCTGAGCAAAGGAGGGACCGGAGTGGGGCCCGGGCTGTGATGAGAGCCCCACTGGAGCATTTCTGAAGGTGCTGGGGGTCCTTGGGATTGCTGCAGACTGCTGGGCCCATTCACCCCAGGGAACCAGAGTCTCTGAGTATCCGCCCAAGAGCTGAGGGCGAGCTCAGATTGGGAGGGTGGTTCTGGAGTGTGGGGAAAAGGCTCTGGCCACACGATGGCAGGGGTCTACCAGGATGCATCCTTCCTAGATGGAGGTGACAGGGGCCAGCACCATTGTGGGGAGGGAAAGAAAGGAGCAAGTTGGGCCTGGGACAGGGCACTTGCAGAGCACGCGCAAGGTCCTGGGTTCCCTCCAGGCCAAGCTGTGTGCACTTGGCCTGAGTGGTGAGAGGAGGGCTTGGCTTCATGGCCTGAGGATCCCATGGACCAATTCCAGACTGGGGAGCAGGGTAAGGGCACTGGGGATGCAGAAAGAGCAAGCTCCAGGGTGTCCACTCTGTCCTCAGGACTACACAGCTCTTGACCCCTGGGGGACCCCTCTGATGTGGGGGCTGAAGGAGTTGGTGCAGGGGCACCAGTCCATTGCTCGCCTACCTTCTCCGGGTCCTGTGGTGACATTGGCTTCGATCTCTGGCCCGTAGGTGAAGGTCTTGGCTTTGATGCGGAACCTGTAGGTCATGCCCTCTGCCAGGTCCTTCACCTTTAGCCACAGGGGGCTATTCCCCTTCACGTCCACTGTCACAATCTTGCTGACCCCTGGGGAGAAACGCAGTGAGCAGGACCTGCAGTGGCCAGAGGGAGCAGGGGCACCAAGGCCACTGGAGGCCACGGTGAGGGGCAGCAGCAGTGGCCTGAGCCCCCAGACATGAGCCAGGTGCTTCCCCTAGCCAGCAAGGTCATGCTCCCCATGCGGTTTTGCGGTTTCGCAAGCTGTTCACAGGGAAAAGGGATCTATGGCTGAAGAAGTTTGAGAAAGGCTGTGTCCTGCTTCCTGAAGACCTGCAGGGCCCTTTACTTCCTGGAGGGAGAAGCGCTCACCAAGCCATCGTGCATACTACTGCACCCCCATCCATTTCACCCCTGTCTTGGTTCCCTCCTGTAACACCCTGCAGAACTCAAATTCTAGGCAAGTCTTTCAGGAAGTACTTCTGTAAAGATGCCACAAGTCTGGGGCTGGAGGGGACACTAGGGACCAGCTCTAGCTCCTGCTTTGGCCCCAACCCAAGCCCAGCCTCTGGGCTCCTCTTTTCTGGGCCTCCCATCACCTGTACCACTTGGGTTTTCAGGGTAGAAATGAGGACGCCTCTGTATCCAAAATCATGGCCACTTGAGGGTGGGCCACAGTGGCTTTCTGGAGGGCAGAGTGTGCGCTCCGTGCCTCACACACCAAGTCTCTGGCCACCAGCCTCTCCAAAGGCTGGGCCCAGGTTTGATTCCTGTGCTCAGGCTCGACATTGGCGCTGGCCCTGGGTGTCTCCGGGCCTGATCCTAAACCTACTGAGCCAGGGTATGAAGAGTGTCTCAGACAAGGGTGCTGAGGTTCAAATACAAAGACAGAGCAAGCACCTGGAACCCGGCAGATGCCCCCTCTGTTATTGAATGAATGAATGAATGAGGATGGGACCCTTGGAGGCAGGAGAATGAACTGACTGCCTAGGACCAGAAGCCAGGACTCTTGGTACCTGGTCCTTGACATTGCTGAGTGACCCTCATCTGCACGGGCTTCACTTTTCCGCACGGAAAGTGGGGCAGCTGGTCTGCACCCTGGGCTGAGGCATAAGCCAGGGCAGACACCATGCTGGTAAGGTGAACATTATCCAGGCTTCTTCGTCGGGCTACTACACAGAGGGTGGCCATCTGTACACGTGTGTGCAAGCCCTTCTGGACTGAGGACCTGGGAGGCGAAGTGCTCACATCTCTCAAGGAGGTGGTCACTGTCCTTACTGAGGACCCCTGCACCCTCTCTTCCTGTTCTCTGTCCTGGCCCCATTCATGGTCCAGCACCTAACCAGATCCCTTCCTGGGACCTGGCTCCCTGGGTGTCCTAACACACAGCTCCACTTTGCCGGACAGGCTGCTGGCACCCAGGTGGCAGCAGGAAAAACAGGGCCATTGTTCCCTGCACTGACCCAGAACTGTTGGCTGTGGTGATGGCCCTGGACTCTGCCCCTTGTTCTTGTGGGCCTCCACTGTTGGAAAGGGTGAGAATAAGAGCGCAATCACAGAAATTGTCGCTTCCTGCCACCAGGACACCCTACTAAGCCAGCCACACAGCAACACCTTGCTGGAAGTAGATGCAGGCAGTAAGAAGTCCAGCCTCTTCCTGTCTCTAAATTCCCTGTTCTTTCAAAATGACCACTAGTGGCCAACTGAGAGGGATTTCTGGGTACTCTGCTCAGCCCAGGCTGGCTCACACCACCCATGGCTGGGCATCCCTCGGGGAAGAAGGCTGGCAAGTGTCTGCTGTCCACTGTTAAGGTCAGCATGACCCTACCCAGAATTAGGGCAGGGTTTAGCCAGGGCCTAGAGGGCACAGGGGCTGTAACAAAGGATTCAAAGATGGTAAGCAGGGCTTGCTGGGCAAGGGGCATCATCTGCAGAGCTGGGATCTTGATAGAGGTTCACAGATGGCAATGGGTGCCGTGATCCTCAGACTCGTTCATCGCCATGGGGAGCAGCTCCAAGACTGTGATCAGGGTCTCAGGGGGTCCTGACTGCCAAAGGGTACAGAAGGACTGGCCCCCAGTAAGAGCAATGACTCTCAGATTTGGGTGAGACAGTCGGTGATGCCCCGCCTCCAGGATCCCCACAGAGACCTGTCCATCTGGGAGGCTATGTTTTGCTCAGATGTCTCTGCTCCTGTTGACAGAAGGGGAAGAATAAAAATTCTCCACCCAGAAGCTGGAGACTTAGGTTGCTACCCCAACCTTGCCTTCACATTGCTGTTGTTTTGCCTTGGAAGTGTGTCTTCCTTGGTCTGGACCTCGGTTTCCCTGTTTGTAATACAGGGAGACTCTCAGTGCATCTAACTCATATGCAGTAACTGTGATGGGGACCCCCAGAAGAAAGCAAGCCCTTGCTCGGTGAGGGTCTCAGGCAGGCAGGGATGGGCGCCACTCACCATCCACTGGGGTGCAGGGTTCGTACACCAGCCGGTAGCCCTCCAGGATGCCATTGGGGAACTGTGGGGCTTCCCAAGACACATTCACCGAGGTTGTGGTCAGCTCGCTGAACTTGACCGAGCCGGGAGCGCTGGGGGCTGTGGGAGACAGCAAAAGCTTTTGTTTCCTCCTTCTGTGAAGCTTCAAAGCCTTGGGTTTGGCTCCAAGAAATTAACAGGGGTATTTCGTTCTGGGCCTGGGAAGAATAAGAGGGCAGGGCCCAGCAAAGAAGGCAGGAGGAGTCACTGGAGGCCCTCAGAGCCCTTACCCGCCTCCCCTGACGTCCTTAGCACTCAACTCTCCAATATCAGAGGCCTTGGAACTGGGAAAAAAGGCAACGTTATTTTTCTCTAAAGTGGGAGAGTTGGACTTTAGCCTGCTAAGTGGCTCTGAGCCCTAGTTACCAGCACGGGACAAGCGGTACGCCCCCAGGGTCACCGGGAGACAAGGCCCTTTCCTGGCTTGTCGGGTGGGTTTTTCTTGTCTGCTTTCCTCGTGTGTGTGGGGTCTCTGGGGCTCTGAGCATGAGGGTGGGGGTCTCTGGCCCTCAGATAATGGCCCTGAGTGGATGTCACCATAGCACGCTGTCAAGAGGGGCCAGAGCCAAGGGCAGTCTACCCTCCGGAAGAGAAGTTTTTGTAGACTGAAAACCCTGGAGTGACCCTGAAAACACGGGGGCAGTGGAGGACAGAGGGGAAGGACAGGAAGCACCCCCTCCGCAGCCTCTGAGCTGGCCAGGCGATGGCCACGCTATTATTCTCTGGCACAGCCTCCCCGGGAGCCGGAGCTGCTGGACCCGCTTCCGGCCCGCTCCAGGAGGAGAGCACAGGGTCCCCTTCCGTCCTCCCGGGGCTAGAGGGATGTGGGACAGAACACTCTGTCCCGTGGCCACCGCAGCGGAAGCTCCCAGGCTCCCAGGGGCTCGTATCTGGCTGATGACAAGGACAGAATGCGCTCAGGACAGACAGACAGACTCACATTCAGACAGGCAGGCTCAGGCAGACCCCAGGGAGCCAGGGGATGGACAAGCTTGTCCCCAGAGAGGAACACATTAGAACCGGCTCCTGAGCAGCTCTGTAAGAGCCACGTGTGAGCCACCAGGGGAAGCAGCAGGTAGGAAAAGGCCTCAGGGAGGCCAGGGCAGAGGCCGGGCACTTGTCCTTTGTGCCCACAGGCGTTGGTCCCAGGATCCCCTCAGATGTCAGCACCCCTGCCAGGATCGAGTCCCCCCCGTAAAAAGTTAAATTTGCACTTGACTTCCTATATGCTTCAAATCACCTCTAGGTTACGGACAATACCTAACGCAATGGAAATGTGTAAAGAGTTGCTACACAGCTTCACTTAGGAAACAATGACAAGAAAAAAGTCTGTGCGCGTTGAAAATAGCTGCAGTTTTTCTGGAATATTTTTGAGCCACAGTTGGTTGCATCTGCTGATGTGGAATCCAGATACAGCAGGCCAACCTATTCGATCCAGAGGGAGGGAGGGAGGCAGGGAGGGAGGGAGGGAGGGAGAGAGAGAAAGCTGGAGCTTGAGCTCTTGGTTCTCTCAGAAATCCTGAGTGTAAACATCACTTTCCCATGACCCGTGGGGGGCTCTGGGTAAGAAACATGCCTTCCCAGGTGACCCTGGCTGACTGTGAAATGGAGGTGACTCTACACTGCCCTTCTCTAGGGCTCCTGGGGGAATCCAGCATGGTGCTGCCTGAGAAGTGGCTTTGGACGTGCTGCAGGGCTTGGTCTGCAATGCCCGGAGGCAGGGTCTTCACCTTTGCCCTCTCTTCTGCCTTGCCCTCCTGCCTGGCCTCCAACCTGGTTTCCCTGCCTGTTTCCTCCTGTCTAGACTCAAAGTGACTGCTATTATTACTTTCTTGGGGGAGGGTACTGGGAATTGAACTCAGGACCTTATGCTTGGCAGGCAGGTGCTGCACCACAGAGCTGAATCCCCAGCCTTCAAAGTGCTTATTCTCCTACGCATAAATCAGGCTCTGGTGCTCACCTCTTTAAACCCTCCAGGGGTTTCGCTTGTCACCTAACATGAATCCCAGTCCTCCAGACTCTTGGAGACCAGAGTTTCACCCCACGTTTCGGTTAGTCCCTGGCTTTCCTCCCTGCAGCCTCCAGGCCTTTGCACCTGCTGCTTTCTCGGCCCGGAACCCGCTTCCCACCCTGCCTCCTGAACTTCCTGCGCTGCGGGCGCAGTCTGAGCTCAGATGTCACTGTCTGCTGAGGCCTCTGTGCAGACCTGTCCAAAGCCTCCCCCAGACCCTGCAGCCACCATCCTCAGGTCCTCGCCCTCAGCATCCCTGCGGGGAACTCATGTATTTACTGGTTTATGATCCGTGTCCTTCCCGAGGGGCCAGGGGACCACACTGGTCTCTCTCTGTTACGTCCCTGGCATCACGCACAGTAAATAATGGTGGAACGAACAAAGGCTGCCGAAGAGATAGCAGAAAGGAGGTGGGGGTCAGGCGGGCAGTGAGAGTGGTGGCCACCCCCAAACCCTGCTGTGTGCAGCAAGGGGAAGGGGACAGGCGAGATCTCGGGGCTCTCTCACAGCCTACGGGGACAGTTCTTCCTTTCTAAACACTCGTGTCCTAGGCCCCTCTCTGTGGGCTGCAGCTCCCACTCCTCTGGGTGTCTCATGGAGGCCCAGGGACTGAGCCCAGGTGCTTGGAGGACATAAAGCAGCTGCCGGCTCCCTCCAAACCCCCAGGTGCCAGGCGGGTCCTCCTGCACCCAGGAGGCAGAGCTGCCCTTCCACACCTGCTTGCTGAGTCTGGCCCCGGACAGGGGCGCTCCAGGGTCCGTCCCCTGCAGCATTGAAGGCCGCCACGGTGACCATGTAGGCAGTGTAACCCGTCAGGTTCTTGAGCTTCACACCAGTCTCGGCCAGGAAAAGTGTCTTCACTCGCTCGGTGAGGTTCTGCCGCTGGGCTTCCCAGAAATAAATCTGCGGGCAAAGAGGATTATAGGAATGAGAGGGGGATAAAGACACGGGGCTTCCTTCCTGTCCCTGCCTGACCCAGGAAACAGTATAGAGGCATTTAGGAGCTGTTCTAGGAACCCTTCCAGAGCCTTCCTTTTCACAGCCAAGGCTCCAGCCTCTGTAAAACTGTAAATGCCACACAGGCACAGTCCCTGTGCGTCCCCGTGTGCTGCAGGGCCTGTGGGATTTAGCACTGACTCACTGGCCCCAGAGCACAGATGCTGGAGGGATACCCTGCTTCTGTCCCGCGGGGTCTGAGCCAGGGGTAAATGCAACAGCTGCATCAAGTCACCTGCAGACTGGGAGGGACAGAGCCTCAGCCCGCAGGCCTGCTGCATCAACAGCTGCAGGCCAGCACAACCTGGGCCCGGACGGCAGGCAGCCTGGGCCTGTTTCTGGCTGTGTCCTTCGCCAGCAGTGTGACAAGGGCAGGTGAGTTCTCCAAGCTGGAGTTTTGTTGTGTATATACTGGGTTAAGGATACCCACTTCCCAGGGTCAAATTGAGGGGCAGAGGTCGCGAGGACAGGAGAATGTGGCATTGCTCCTCACGGGGCCTTGTATGGTTTCTGAAGGCACCTGGTACCTGCAAAAGATTTGAGGCCAGGGATGCAGCAAATGTTCCGCATTAATTCCAAGTATTTCGTGTCTAGCAGGGGTTAATGCTCCCTGTTAGCCACGCATAAAAGATTCTTAAAATAGTTTCGAACTTGGAACTAAGGCCACGCTGAAAGCGGAAAGCCCCCAAACACCTGGAAGATTGGAGGTCATTTGGCGCCACCTGCTGGCCAAAGAATTATCTGTAAACGATTGGTTATTCCACTTGTCTGTTTCTCCAGAGGAAGCCATTAAGGCATTAAGAGTGAGCAATAAGCCGGGCGTGGTGGCGCACGCCTTTAATCCCAGCACTCGGGAGGCTGAGGTAGGCGGAGTGTTGTGAGTTCGAGGCCCGCTTGGGCTACTGCGCGAGCGTAACGCCGGCCTGAGCTACATAGTGCGACCCTGCCTCAAAAAACCAGGGCTGGGAGTTTGGCTCAGTGCCTTAAGCGCCTGCCCTGGCAGGCGCGAGGTTGTGAGTTCAATCCCCGGTGCCGCAAAAAAAAAAAAAAAAAAAAAAAAAAAAAAGAGTGAGCAATAGTCCGTAAAAATACCTCCCCGCTTTCCTCGTGTGTGAATGGCAGTGCTTAGGACATCTTGTCATAATGAAAGCCTTGCTTTCTTTTTTTTATTTTTGCAGATTGTTCTCACAAGGTCAGACGAGTGAGCTTTGAAGTGGCCATTCATAAATCCATCCACTTGCCCATCCATTCATGGTGCAGGAGATGCAGCGGTCCACGGGGTTCCGGTTGCATTCAGTGGTCAGGGGAAAGGTCAGGGCCATGTCGAAGTTCTGCAAGTCATCTGCGCAGAGCACGTGCCAGGAGGATGAATGGTTCTCTTAGACAGAAGCCATGGATTGATTTGGGGGCCTTTGACTCGCGGTGGGTGGAAAAGGAGCTAGGATGGCAAAGGAGCGTGCAAGGCCCCGCTAGCCGGGGCAGCAAGGGAAGCAGGAGGGGGAAGTGAGGCACCATGTTCAATGCCTTGGGACAAGACAGGCCATTTGAATTGATGGAATTATCAGTAGCAGTGAAAGGAAGCCCCTTGGGGGACGGCAACCTACACGGAGCAGGTTCACCACGGAATGAGAAGGGAAAAATTGGAGATGAGGATTTTTTTTTCCATCCTGGTACTGAGGATTGAACTCAGGGTCTTCACACTGAACTCGCACCCCCAGCCCTTTTCGAATTTTGAGACAGGGTCTGGCTGAGGCCCTTAGTCACCTAGGCTGGGCTCAAACTTGCAGTCCTTCTGCCTCAGCCTTCCAGACTGCTGGGATTACAGGCATGTGCCATTATGCCTGTGGAGTTCTTTTGAGGAACTCTGCTGTAAAGGGATCAACCGAAGGAATGGTGACAACTAAAAGAAAACCTGAAGTCTGGAAAAGGCACTGAAAGAAGGAGCATGCTTAGGGTTTGCTTACACCGTGTCTGCAAGCGATTGTCCCTGGAGAGAGGGAAGCGGCAGTGCTGGGGAAAGTGGGTCCGGACCAGCGCCATGCTCTCAGGCAGGGTGCAGGACCAAGGGCGGTGTACATGCAAACAAGGCACCTGTGGCAAGAGCGTGCGACCAACTCAGCGGACTTTTGCTAGATGGCAGTTTACAGTAAGAGGGACTTAGGTGAGCTGCACAGAGTTAAGTAACAGTACCCAACAGGTAACCAGGTGTCCACTAGATGCCCACTCACCCTGGTCTGTCTGGTACTCTTGTGTCCCAGGCACCTAGAGCGACACTTGGTGCATCGTTGGTGCTTACTAAACATTCGCTGGAGGAATAAATGCCTTAGGCGAACGGGCTGGTGTAGGCATGTGATTACAACTGCCACTTTCCTTCTACTATTCTCAATTCCTTGCCCTTTCTTTTCTATTTTTAGCTTTACTGAGGTATAATCAACAAATAAAAACCATAGCTTTACTGAGGCCTAGCTGACAAATAAAAATTGCATATATTTAAGGTACACAAGTTGGTGTGAATTGATCGCTGTGCTCAAGGTAATGAACACATCCGTGACCGGTGAGTTACCCTTTATCTGGCCAAGAAAAAACAGGCAATTTGGTCCTCTTAGCTAGTTTCGGTGGACAGCACGGTACTGTGACCTGCTGTCACCATGAGAGTCCCAAACTTCCTCAGTTTGTGTAACTGAAACTTTTCACCCTTTGAGCAAGTGTCCCCATTTCCCCCAGCCACCCCCTTACTCTCTGCTCTGAGTTTCACTGTTTTATTTTGTTTCCTGTCCCACTGATTTTGATGATTCTAGATTCTATGTATAAATGAGATCACAGTGTGTGTCTTTCTGTCTTGGGCTTATTTCACTTAACATGATGTCTTCCTGGCTCACATTGTTGTGGCTATCAGGTTTTTCTTCTTTTTTTAAGGCTGAACAATATTCTCTTGTGTATCCACATACACCTGACGATGTCTTTATCCACTCGGACATCGACAAAACATCCAGGCTCTTTCTGTATCCTGGCTATGGCGGATTACGCTGTAATGAACACAGCAGTGCCAACGCTTCAGTACTTCTGGATAAGCACCTGGAGGTGAGGAAACCGGATTGTATGGTAATTCTGTGTTTATAGTTTTGAGGACCTTCCACACAGTTTTCCGTGGTGGCTCTGTCATTTGATGTTCCTGCCAAGTATACAAGGGTTCCAGTTTTTCCGTATCGCTTATTATCTCTTGGAGTTTTGGTGACAGCCTTCCTTACAGGTGTGAGGTAGTGCATCGTTGTGGTTTTGATTTGCATTTCCCCAGTGAGTGATACTGAGTCCCCGTTGGCCATTTATTCATTTTCTTTTGAGAAATGTCCACGCTGGTCCTTTGTCCCACTTTTTTACGATGGGCTGTTTTCTCACTATCGAGTTGTACCGGCTTCTTGTGTGTTTTGGCTATTAACTCTCTATCAGATGCACGGCTTGCAAACATTTCCTACTGTTCTGTGGCTGGTCACCTCCTTCTGCTGACTGTGCCCTTCGCTGTGCTCCTGTTTTGTCTTGTTCCATCTTACACAATGGGCTGAGCTCCTGCGCTGGTGGAATCTGCCCACACTACACACAGCTGACTGGCCAGGGGGAGGATCAGGCTCTAAGTTCACAAGCACAGCCCAGAGTGGGAGGCCACTGTGTCACACTGCTCTTGTCCACACCCTGTACAACCGTACACAGCCACCTTCCTGTGTCCTTGGGAGGTGGGTTCCAAGATCCCCATGGCTATCACAATCCAAGGATGCTCAGGTCCCTATATCAAAGGGCATAGAATCTGCACAGAACTTATGCAATCCTCCCACATACTTTAAGTCATCTCTGGATAACAAATAATCACTCAGGCAATGCAAATGCTCTGTAGATAGTTGTTACGCTGTACTGTTTAAGGGACAGTAACAAGCACAAAGCATGGACGTGTTCAGTACAGACACAACTTTTTTTTCAGTGAATAGTTTGGATCCTCACTTGGCTGAATACGAGGCTGAGGAGCTTACAGATAAGGAAGAGGACCGTGTGGTTCTTTCCTACATTCTCTTTCCTCTCTCTTTCTCCCTCAACTTCATTCCCAGCAAGGATTTGCACTGGGAACCGGAAGCAGTTCACCGAGACTCTATCACCTCCTGTCCCTCTGCCCACACCCCCTGCCTTCCTCTTGCCACAGTGGCTGAACTGGTCACTCCCTTTAAGGCCACCCTGAATTTGTGTACTACATGGTACTCTCCTCGCCTACTCCAACTTACTGCTCCATGATAGCTCCCTCTCTTCCCCAAATCACCAAACTTCCCCTCCGTCCAGCATTGTTTCTATCAGTGCAGAAACCAATCGTGACTTCTCCCATCCT
>RJWM01035548.1:0-18846 GCA_004363535.1 Dasyprocta punctata
AGAATCATTCACAATCAGGAGTCCTGAACCTGTGAAGGTGTAAGCTTGCATGAAATGGTATGAACAGTTTTTAATTAAAATTTGTTTTAGAAAATAACATTAAAAAAATGTTTATGCACTGTTACAAACGCTTTGACAAACTGTAACGAGACCTTTAGGTGCTATGTGAGGGTATGGGGAAATTTATAAATTAATGCCTTTAGCAGGATTAGTCATTAAATTATTCAGTAAAAGATAGTGTCAATTTCTTGACTCCAAACAGTAGCATGAAACATATCTAACATAAGACATAACATAAGAAAAAAAATCTGAAGCTAAACATGGCATGTTGAGGTATTAGAAAAACTAAGCAAGGGTAATAGGAAAAATGGGGAATAAAGCAAAGAGGTTAGGGCAGATGATTCAAGATACTGAATGTCATGTAAGGATTTGTATCTGTATCTTAAATAGACTGGAGAGCTACTGGTGAGTTTTCAGCAGAGACACCATGACATCATATTAGTTTTTGTATTATTTTATTTTATTAGTAATGGTGGATAATACATAATATTTTTATTCCTGGTGATAAGTTGGTACTTGAGAACCACACTTGCATTCCTTTTTTCGTGCCCTTTCCCTTTCCTCTCTTCCCCCTTCAACTATCCCGCCCCCATTTGCAGGTGATGACATTTACATTCCTTGTGCAGAGTTAGTACATGCAGATAATAAATCCTAATTCCTTTTCTCGTCCCTTTTCCATCCCTTCCCTCCCCAAAAGTAGCAATGGAATAAAGGGGAAATGAATGTGTTACACTGGGTTTCATCTGGAAGCCATTTTGAGCCTCAGAACTTTGGAGGAAGATGGTGGTAAAAATCCTGTTTCCTGGATAGAAAAAAACTGAAGACAATGTGAAGCTGTGGGTGTGTGGGAGAGCTCACCAGTCCTGGAGAGATTAATGGTAATTGTTCTCAAATGAGATTATGCTCAAAAAGGTCAAATTTGCCTATAAAATAGTCTGTCTAAATTGTCACCAGAAAACAGTGACTTCTCCATCCATTCTGCCTTTCAAATCTTACTTAAATGTTTCTCTGTTAAAGCTAGAAGTTTGCTTCACAGTTGTAGATGAGAGTTGGAAACAGATATCATATAAATCTTTGTTTATATAGTTTATATAATCCAGCTACTTATTTTTATATATTTTATCAAATTGTTATTTGTTTACTGCTGGACACTTTGACATTGTGATTCAGAGTTTGGCAAATATTAACATGAAATTATCTGATTTATGCAAAATAAAAACTCCCCATGTGATTTTGGAAATTTTATAAAACTCTTTACAAAATGAGAGGGTTATTTGTTTCTTTTTCAAAATATGGTCCTTATAACATAGTTCCTGTACAAATGATAGAAATTTAAAACTTTCAGTAAGTAAGTTTTAGTCTCCTCAAAATAGATATAACTTGTCTCACTGTTGATTTTTAAATAATTTAAAGAATGAGAAATTCAGCTCCCTAAGGCTGTGGTGGTTGCTGTGATATCAGTGAAAATATCATTCCATCCTTAAGCATTTAAAGAATTGAAGTCATGAAGTAGTAGATGTGAGAGTTTAAACAAATGCAAATATTTTCTATCACATTAAAGACTTATGTATTTGTAGAACACGGTAAATGCTCTGTCCTTTGTTGACTATTTTGAACCCTGTTTAAGGATTAGAAATTTAGCTTAAGTTTAAATTGAGGTAACTTGTTTTATTGGACTCTGCAAAGTTTCTCAGGTGAGTTGCAATAAAATTTTAAATAAAAGAAAATCAAAGACTTCTCCAGAAATTTTTATGGTGCATTAGGTAGTAAATTTAGTAGTGCAACTGTGGAATAATGATGTTTGCTCTATTGGTCAGGATGAGAATTTTATGAAGCACTTTTTCATTTTGAATTTGAAGTTAATAAATGAGATGACTATAGTTTAACAAGTTTCTTGCAATACATTTCCACAATCTGTATCAAAGTTTTAATTTGGAAAGATGTGTCAACACACATTGAAAGAAAGATATCCAGACTCAGACTGAATAATGTAAGTTTAAAATTTATTATTCTGCCAGGTTTGTCCTTTTCAAGTTTTGAAAAAAAATTATTTTAATTCAAGAATAAAAAGATGGCAGTATTTTAGTAGATCAACACAAGTTACTACTGAATTAATTCTATGAGTGAGTTTTACCAAGGAAAGACAAATATATTTCCTCTGACTTATTGTCACTTACTCTTTCTTACCATTCTCAAAACTCTTGACCTCCAACCAAATCCATGTTTTTAGATTTCTGTCAATTTATTTCCATCTGGGAAATATCTACGTTCCTTTCGCTGGGACATATTTCACTAAGGAAGGTAGAAAATTTATTCTTTAGTGTTTAGTTCCCATTTTAATCATCAGCTACCTGGAGAAGCCACACCTACTATCAAATAAAATAAAATGTCAAGTATTCATTCCTGATTTACATAAACAAATTAAAGAAACAGTTTAATATGATATATAGTTATAATTTTCGGTAAAGGAAACTGTTTTCATAAAAATTAAATGGTTATTTTCATGTACTTGTATTTGTGTCAACAGAACTATTCATAATTCTTTGGATTCAAAATAACAGTTGACAGAGGATTTACCATGTTCCGGAAACACAAAAGTCATATTACTACAATTATTTCATCAGATAAATCACTCTAGAATTTTTATTTTATTTTATTTTATTTATTTATCTTTACAAATAATTTAACTGAAACAGACAGAAACAAAAATCTTGTTAAGAACTGATGATTTGACTCCCAAAAAGGCTTCTGGAAAAAATTATGATCAACTAAATCTATCTCTATTAGAATTATTGTCAGAGGTAAGAACTGCACCTTGTCAGAATCTTAGTGTCTTAGAAGGTTCAGAAAATAGTACATGAGAAACCCAAAATATAAGAAAAATTAAAGAGCAAAATGAAATTCATAAAATAGAAATAAGGGGCATAGATCTTTTGTAAAAGGAAAGGGGACCAAGAGATGGAGGGAAGGCAGAGGTTGGTGAGGGTAAATGGATGAAAAATGAATTAAGAAGTGTTGTGAATCTAGGCTAGCTCCCCCACAATGAATGTGCCATCAATATATGCTGATAAAAATAAAAAATAAAATGCCAATGCAAAATTTTGTATCACAATTTAAGTGATTTAAAGTGGATGATTAGAGAGAAGAAATTGCTTGTAATTGGGCACCATTTGCTATATAATAGTTTGCTTGATGAACACAGAGAAGTGGGAATCTGCATAAGTAGACTATTTTGCAAAAAGTAGATTGTGAGTCCAGATGATCTTTTCTGATAAATTCTTTCTCAAGCAACGCATTTGTTTAGAGTTCTTTCTTCTTGATCAACAAGTGATTATTTTAGTTTGAAATATTTGAGAAGAACTAGGATATTGAAAGACACTAATTTAAAATGATTAGTAATATCGTTGTCAAACTGTAATTATAAAAAAAACAGAAAAAATAAACTTGACAGCATGAATGATAAGTGATAGACCAGAGTTCAAATTATACCAGAAACTTTGACAGGCAATCAACCTAACACTAGATTAGATTCTAGACCATGAACACTATGTTGTTGGTTTAATATAGGAATGATGAGCATTTGATGGATGAATGTGTCCCTGCTCCATTATGACAATAAAATTTGTATAATCTATGTGATATAGACAAACATTTTCAAGTACTATGGAGTGACATATTTTGTGGAAGAAATTAATTATAGAATCCCTTAAGTTAATATTGTTAGTTGTTTTATCAAACAAATAAAACCACTAAAGGAAACATAAATTGTACATTGTGAAATATAAAACTGGTTCAGTTAAACTTTATTACTAGCTGGGTTTTTGCAGTCTGAAATTATGTAAAATATGTGTCACCTCTTATGGACAATTAAGCCTTAAGTGCATTCAAATAATTAAACCTTTGCAATCTTTTAGTATGGTTTTTCGATATGAAACTTCCACAAAGGCCCATGTATTCAAAGCTTGACCCCTAGCCCATGGTACTATTGGGAAATGGCAGAACTTTTAAGAGACAGAACCTAGTGGAAAGTATTAGGTAATTGAGGATGTGTCCACACAGCCTATAGGATGCCAGTCTCTTTCCCTTCCTTTTCTTTGCTTCCTAGCTCATGAGATGAGGCGCTTTCTCTGCCTTGTTCTTCCACTATAATAAAATGCCTTATCACAGATCCACAGATCCCAAAATTGTAGGCCAAAAAAATCATGAACTGAAACATCCAAAACTATGAACCATTGCAAACCTTTTATCATTTTCAGTTACGTCATTCATTACAGTTACTGTATTCATTACAGTAATGGACATTTGCCTATCACAAAAAGTTGGTGCTAAGAAGTGGTGCCATTTATATGATTATAAAAAAATATGGCATGGCCTTTGACATGAGAAATAGAAGAAAGTTGTGAGAAACAGTCTAGAATGCTATAAGCAGCATCTGTCTGACAGGTGCTTCTGCTGAGTTAGAAGACTAGAATGCTTAAGGAAAATGCAGACAGTAATGGTTATGCTGAGAGGTTTTTACATAGAAATGAGAATTCTATTGGAAATTATACTAGCTGCTATTCTTGTTACTGTTTGACCAAATATTTGGCTGAATGTCCTAGACTATGGGAGGATGAATTTAGAGGTGTTAGACTAGTTTATATCATAGATCAAATTTTAGCACAGCAAACATTAAGACAGCATCATAGATATTAGCAACTGGCAGATTTCTAGTAAGTATTCAAGGCAAAAAAGCAGAATGAAAAGGTTTGAAAAATCTGTAGGTTGGCAACAAAAGGGGGATGTCTAAAATTTTAACCAAAGGAAGGTGTGAAGATTAGTGCTTTGGAAAAGTCAAACTCTTTGCACTGGAACAATAGGAAGGATGACGCAAAGACTTTCTGAGGAATCTGCATAAACTTATTCAACACAAACTCAAGATGTAAGCATAAAAACTCAGTTTAAAGACTTCATTTCAAAAAAGACTGGTGTGCTTCTGAAATATTTGTTATCCGCATGTGTACAATGGGTGCTCTCTTCATCCACTTACAGCAAGCAATCATAATCTTTCATAGCCTCTCTCACAACTCTTTTTCCAGCATATTTTCTAATCTCAACACTATTCCTCTCCTAGAACAAAACAAAAATAATTTAGCAAAATAAAGTTCATCTTATCACTTTCTTGCCACCCATTTGCTTTGATGCTTTATTGGCAGGTATTCAGGCATTCGGGTTGGCATTTTCTATGTTAAACTCTCATCAAAAAAATTCTATAAACAAAGAGAATTCTCATTTGGGTGAATCTTGGGATCCTGCCACTAATATTATTTACATCGGAAGGCCCCAAAACATATTAGTAGAAAAAGGTAAATTGTCCAATCCAAGTACTTTGCCAAGTACTTTTTTTAGAAGAAGATACTTTACCATAGTGAGCCCTTTTGTTTGTTGAACTCTGCCAATTCTAACATTTATAGTCATGATAACTCGCATGTACCGTAGACAATTGAACTATATGGACTGGAACTGTATGGGTTCAATTTTACTTGAATCTTTTTTTTTGTCAAATAAAACCAAACACAATAAAATTCAAAGATGAACCATATGACCTTGAAATTTTGAAAAATTAAGAGTTAGGTATGACAGCAATACACAAATTATATGTAAATAATAGTTTATGTTATCATTTAACACTGGAAAATACACACGAATCTGTTATTAACATTTTTAAGTTTATCAAAATTTGCACACAAGCATTTATAAACTAAGCATAGTAACATTCCAAGTTGGGAGAAATATAAAGAAACAAAAAGGTACATAAATAATAACTACACAAATGTAACTGTAATACATACTGGATAGCTGTAAGTAATTTGCAACCATCTCCCGCTAATACTACAACAAGCTCAGGTACAGTGAGTTTCCACTTAAAGCACCATTTGACATTAATCATCTTTGCATACGCAGTTTCTCTCTCAAAGTACATTGCCTATCACAGAAAAATGTGAACTTTTAGGGCTCTTGGTACATTTTTATTTTACAAAATAAAATACAAATTATGTGTTAATCAATTATTTATGTTTTTAATATGGTTTCCAGATACCTGGGTATTAGTAGCTAATTTTGGTGAAGTCAAAAGTTTTATACAGTTCATCTTCAGAGGGAGCAGAGAGTGGGCCTCAAAGATCCTATATCACCCTCTCCAACCTTTGGCCCATTTATTATCTCCCATCAGGATTCACATAGCTGTGCGGCAGGTTCTTGTTACCATCAGGGCAATCAGGAGTAGCAGCACTGAGAAAAGCAGCCACCGTTTCCTCTAAACACTGACAACACTAAGTCAAGTATAACAGTGGTACAGAAAGTAGTGTACTGCATGACCTGTGGGAGGCATCTTCTGGCAAAGACAAAAAAGTCATTGCAAGATTTTTAGAACAGCAAAAATTGTTCAGTATAAGACACAGGTATATTTTCTTCCAAAGGAATGACACCAAGAAAAATTTACTTTTGCATCAGATTGTCATAGAAAGGAAAAACACCAAAATGTACCCTCATAGTACAAGAGATGTACTGTGGACGTTGATACTTTCATAGATCAAAAAAGTTCAGTGGTAATAGATATTATACACCCTAGCATGGTTTCAGGTCAAGGCAGTAAACAATGAAGATTTAAAGTGTTATATTTGCTATGTTACTCTGTTGTAAGGATCCACTCCAAAATTACCAGTGAAATTACCAAAATAGGGAAAAGAACAAGGAATTGGAGAATCAGAGAGTAGTTTTGAAGGTTAGCCCCCAAAACATTGGCCCTACCACAAGCAAAGGTTCCCAGGTTACCATCCTGTGCAGAGAAAAGGTGGAAGGTGCTGATACATATTGTGCACAAAACAAGGCTGGCCAGTTAAGACCATATGAAGACCATATGAAGATTATAGAGCTTCATCCCACAGTCTTTTTCCTGCAAAAGACAGCATAGAAAGAGCAGCAAGGAAGAGGATGAGTAAAATCAAGGAGATGAGACTTGCCCTTGGTACTTCTGCAACTTCAGTTACTGACAGACACTGAGAAAGCCTTAAATCAGAAGATGGCAAAAAGACAAAAGCAGTGAAAATTCTTCAACTCCCAAGGCTGAGCAGTGTGGCATTAAGTAAATGTCAGCTTACCATCTGTCTCTACCATTATCCAGTCATTCTATAGGAATGAATGAATAAGAAATCACCGCAATAAGAAATGTTCAAAGGAGTGGATCAGAAGACCTTAAGTGATTGTTTTTTTGACCAGGTAAACAGAACTATCAACATTATCAATTTAATGAGGGTTTTTTCATAACAGCATCTCTTTTTGGTAACAACTTAAAAGAAAAAAAAACTTGCTCTTTCTCAGTACAATTTTTAAAAAATTTTAAATTGTTTTATATTTGGTCAAGTTGAGATTTTCAAGAACTTCATTTAAAATTTGTTATACAAGTTTAAAACTTGAATTTTAAAAATTCATCAGACCATAAGCACTTGTTTAAGAAAGACTTACATAAGTTTTACATAAATTTTTGACTATGTGGTGGTCAGCACCCCTAACCCTTATCTCGTTTGAGGGTCATTGTACCTCTATTTTCAAGTAAATCATACCCATAAAACAACCACTAAACTACATAAGAATTAATGCAGTGCTTTTGAAATTAGAAATTTTGTTAGGCTCATCTTCGACTATCTGCTGTTCATTTCATTCTTTAATTGAAAATCCCAATTTGCAAAGTAATTTTGGCTTTTGTCTCCATTTTTATTTTGGAGGTTTAAATTCCAGAACTGATTTGAACAATCTAGGATTTTTTCAGAAAAGCAATTCCTCTTGTATCTGGATTGGCTTCTCAACTAATTTCATGGAATCAATAGCCTGCTTTTGGATAATTTTCTACTAATGCTCAAATTTCATGATTGATACTTTCTTTTTGTCTGTTTCTTCATCGCTGTATTACATAGGTCATTGAGAATGTAATTATTTCTTCATAAGTCCTCTCTTTTGTCAGTTCTTTTTCTCTCATAAGTCTATTGTTACACTGTTCATCTTTATTTTGTACATATTCTTTGAGTAACTTAGTGTACTTTATGACTTTTAGCTCTAATCACGAGCTAATGATTCACACATCTATATGCCTGCCCTTTAATCTAAGCCCGTATACCAAGTGTCATTTGGAAATACTCATCTACATTGCTGTAAGCACTCATCTGTCATCAAGAACCAGATGAATCAGATTTTAGTCATCTTTATCAACTCTGAAGGTGACTTAATGGTTCTTTATTCTATTCTGCATTCTATGAACTTCCTATGAAACATTTTCTGAGTTGACTTATGATTATTTGTTTGATCTATTAATCTCTTATTTAATTGCAATTTCTCTGCAGACAAAAATTTTGTATATATCAACCTGGCATTTCCAGCATCGAACAATAGAATTTCTGTAACATTTTAGGTGATTAAAGTAAAGAATTTTGCTTTTTTTTTCCAAGTTCAATATCTTCAACAATGGACTCGATTTCTTATGTGGTAATACCTAGGAATGGTTTATACACCAGATTGGCAATTGGACTGTATAAATTCTAATATCTATTCCATGAATGAAATAGTATAAATCCATGATCTTCCAATACTTTGAAAAGAAATTTCATAAGAAGGAAAAGTTAACTTATTTTGGCACAGTGTACAAGTTTCTAATTAATCATTTTGCTGCTACTAAATGTGTTGCTTAATTGCTCAGAAATCAAATTACTTTAACACTACCAAAAGCTATTGAAAATTGGCACAAATGCCATTAGCAGATGAAGTATCACTTAAATTAAATGCTTCATTTATTTCATTATTTTAAGTCATCACATGAGTTTAAAATAAATGAACACACAACTTACAATTTATTTTTGGCAAAAATTTGAGTCTTCCAGGGACAAAATTTGTATGCACTCTCTCTGAAACAATAAAAAGTGACTGCCACTTGGCAGTTAATGTGTTTTATGATGTTTAGAAATCAAAGTATTTGAGCCTGTTTCAGAGTAGTAGAAGAAAAAGTGATGGACAAATATTAATGCCAAGGAAAAATAAAGCCCAAATTTGGTGCCTAAAAAATCACTTTTCCTCCTTTTGTACAGGTATAAGTCAGTGATCTTCATGAAAAACACATTACATAGGGAAAGGATGTAGACAAATTTGGAGATGTTTGTATTGATTTGTACAAATTCATAATTTATACCTATTTTAGAGGGGAAAATATAGGCTCAGGAATTATGGGAAAGGAATTAAGATATGTTACATACTCCCCACAATTAATATAACCATTTTATGCTTCAAACATATACTAATAAAAATTTTAAAAATTTTTAAAAAAAAAAGCAAACCAAATGACTTGTCTAATTTCATAAGTAAATGATAAACACGTGTTTATCTTTCTTATGTTATTATTTTTAATAATAGTTTTATGACTATTTTATTTCTGTCCAAACTTTATTTCCAAAAAGGATTTTATGCAGCCCATTAGAACCAAAATGGAAACTATAACCTGTGGGGGGTTATTGTATGTATTCTCTCTCCCCCCTTTCTCTTTCTCTTTCTCTTTTTCTTTCTCTTTTTCTTTCTCTTTCTCTTTCTCTTTCTCTTTCTCTTTCTCTTTCTCTTTCTCTCTCTTTCTCTTTCTCTTTTTCTTTCGCTTTCGCTTTCGCTTTCTCTTTCTCTTTCTCTTTCTCTTTCTCTTTCTCTCTCTCTTTCTCTCTTTCTCTCTCTCTTTCTCATTTACTGTCTCATTCTCTCTGACTGTTATGACTTGTGTTTAGTTATCCCTCCAAAGTCTCATGCAGTCATAGGTAGGGCTTTTTCAGAGGTGGCTGGATCTAGAGTGTGTGATGCTGGAACTGATGTTAGCAAAGGGAACTAAGATTAAGGTATGAGTACTACCCAGCCTAAGTAGCTTGGATAAGATGCAAGGGATAGAAATAACTGTGATCATCACTTGCTTGCTTGCTTGCTTGTTTGCTTTGCTATCTTCAGCCCATCATGAACTGTTTCTGTCTGCAATGATGGTCTGCCATCCCTGCTACCTTGGAGCCACTCAGTTATGGACTGAAACCTATACAAACTGTGAGCTAAATAACTCTTGTCTCCTTTAACTTTGGGTGTAGGGTATTTTGTCTCAGCAAAGGGAGAAAAGTAACTAATACAGGAATGTTTGTTCTAAAAGAAGTCAATAGTCTGGGTGTCATATGACAAGTAGAAATAGAAATAAACAATAAACCAAGGGATCAGTGATCAGATCATGGCATTTTCAAATAGTGCTTCTCTTTTCCTCTATCCAGAAATGTGAAGCATTTGTTCGCAATCAAAACACCAAAAGTGTAATAGAAAGGAGACTATCCTGCATATGTAAAGAATTAGACAGTTAGAAATATTTATATGTTCTCAAAGTATCTCTTAATTGGCATGGACACATGGCTACTTTAAATATAGGACTATTTTATGTTTCTATTTCAAGAGCAATCAGGCAATGCTGGCTAAGATAGAATCTTCTGAAGTTTCAGAGATGAAAACTTTGTATAATAGTAATAGTGGGACTAACAGACAAGTCTGAGTCTAACAAAATCACAAGAATAGGAGTATCCTATTATTTTTGTGGATTTTGTTTTTTCCCAACATTTATCTGTTTTTGGCTTCCTATTTCGCCTCCTTAAACAGAGAATTCACTAATAAAAGAAAACACCAGAAACATCTGAAGAGCAAGAGCACAGGTGTTCATCAAGGATCATAAATACTATTATTTTATGGTTGCAGTGCTATATTATTCCTCTGTGCCTGTGCATATTATATTTATGAGATATATTTTCATGATTAATATTTTCTTTATATCCAGTTTACTACATAAAAATATTCTTTGTACTTTGCTTTAATTGTCACTGGAATCTAAGTTTTTTCTCCCTAGAAACACATGTAGTCAATCAATTTGGGTATTCTAAAAAGTATATTTTCCTTTTAATTGCAAGAAAAACATATTTTCCTTATTTAATTAATAAAGCTGAACTACATTTCAAGGGACAGAATTATATCATCTTTTATGGTGCTTTAAGGCATTATAAATATCTCAATGTTTAAAAGGCAACATTTCCTAGGCTTCACATTAGCTGGACTAATTCATTCAGAATGCCTTATCTAGGAGTGAGATATATTTGCTTCTAGGCAAGTGCCATGAAATACCCAAGACATTACTGAGAAAGCAAAATGTACAATTAGAAATTTTCAGGTAAGATCTTATATGATGAATTAGCTTACTCTAGACCTTCAATAATCAAGAATACTAATCATCATGCAGGTGTATATAAGGAAGTTGACTTGTAAACAGAAAATACCAAAAAATTCTTTAGATACTGTAAAACTGTTTCACAGATGAACTTGACTGTCTTCTTAGTAACTCAAAACAGCTTAATGCAGCTTTTTAAACTGTCTTACCCTTCAGTGAAACAAGGAACATAATGGCAGACCATTCCTACAAATGGTAACTTGATGAAATAATAATGCACATAATTTGGAAGTTTTAGTCTGTCTGACAGTATATGAAACAACTGAGATTTTGAGTCTTACTCATTTCAAAATAATCTAAATGAAAAGTTCAACCCTCTATAATGCTTAATTTCTATTAAGAGTACTTGGGCTTGATAATTTGATATTGATATTTCTGTGAGTCATATGAAATTTTGATGATACATAGCTTAAAATAACATAATTTAATATATGTGCAGATTTGAATTACATGTGGAAAGACTATAGTGAAAGTATAATCACTGCCTAGCATCTCGTATTGATGTGGCTTTTTGTTGTCTTTCTGTACATTGAAAATCTGAAAAGTTCATCATGAATTTATCATTTTCTTATTTAAACATTTCTTACTTTAATAAGAAAAAGTACATTTTGATAATCTTGAGAGTCATGTAAAATACAACGACCAAGTATATTGGTACTTTTAAAATAAGTAGAAAATTTTGTGCAGAAAACATTTAACTTGGTATCAGAGGACAGGAATTAAACACACTTTCAAACTGTGCACTTAAATGGAACAAATGTTAGTTCTTCAAGAAGTTAGGAAACTGAATATCACTTCTTGGCACATCTATCTTCTTTCCTTCCCAACTCATTTCTAAGTCCTGAGAATTCTAACTCTAAATATATGTAGAATCCATTTTATTTTCACATACAGCTATTTATTGATTCTTTGCCTCCATCAGCTCTAATTATTGCAGTATTTCAGTATGCTGTATAATCTCTTTATCCCATGGAACCTAGACAGATAATTTACATATAGTACATGATTTCCTTTATCTTCCAAACTACATGAGATCCTATTATACATATTGATAGTACTTTCTTATTTCTACCTTTATACTTATTAAAATTGTAATCAACTAGGTATTTATTTTAGATCTATACCCATAACTAGAATTTAAGGCCCATAACAACAATTATCATCTCTCCCTAGTTACTTTTTCATCCCATGATCAGACTGGAACTTATTAAGTGCTAAATAAATCTTCAAGAAATAAATAAACATTCATGACTGTTTTATAAATTAAACATTTAGGTAATAACTTTTTCTAAATTAAAATAATTCTTAGAATGTCTGGTGTGCTAAACTTCTATTAAAGGTTAAGATTGACAGGGAATTCTTCAAATAATTTTACCAGACACACTCTTGAACAAAAGCATAGTGACAATGTTAGGGCACTATTGCTGTACAATGCATCCCTTTTGTTGTCAGTATATTTTCCATCACTGGCTCCAAAGGCAAACTATAACCAATAGACTAAATTTGATTCAACTTTTTTTGTGTTGTCTGTGAACTAAGAACCATTTTTGTATTTAAGTGATTAAATGTTTCTTTAAAATGATATTCTCGGATATGTGAAAATTATATGACAATCAAATTCTCTGTTTACAGCTAAAGATTTTGGAATACAAATATGCTTGTTCATTAAATGTTATTGTTCTATTGTTGGTTTTTATAATGCAAAAGCTGTATTGATACTTGTGACAGAGACCCAATAGTCCATAAGTCTGAAATGATTATTGTCTGGCCTTTGTCAGTTATCTGGTTTAAATTATGTACAGTGGTTTCATGTTGGAGGGACATTATTCAGTTCTCTTGTCATGGACACCAATATTGCCATTTTAACTAGTAATTCAAAATGGATTTTGTTGCTAGAAATGTCCTTTGTGGAAAACTAGAGTAAAAATAGTGTCTTGGAAAGAATATAGTTCTGATAGTTAGGTGACCCCAAGATGGAGTCCTAGTTTTCTTCCGGACTTAATGATTTTGGGAAAATGCAGAGCCTTCTTTTATTCTTTCCTTTTTACTTTCTTAATTTTATGGGGATATTTTTAAAAGAAGTGACACTATATCAACAGAAAATATAACGAGTATATTATGTGCTAGTCACTATAACAGTCCAAAAATGTCTATTTGGTATTTACAAAAGCACAAGCCACATACCCTTCTTACAGTTCCATTTGAGAAACAGATTCCCTGTCTTTTAATATGAAAGGAAATTTGATGAAGTCCATTTCAGTCTAGCAGTTTCTCCTTGTTAATGGTTTTGAAAAATGGCAGTGATTTTCAGTCATGCTGACTTTCAAATACTTCACCTAAAAAAAGCTAGTAGGATTCTGTGCTAGACTCAGTCTTGGCTTTGTGCTAGAGTGTATCAAAGAGCATATCAAAAAAGCCTGCAGTAGACAGTCTTTTGTTTGTCTGTTTTTGTATTTTCCCCCTGTACTTGATCATGAAGTTTCAGAATTTCTCTCCGCGAGAGAGTACATGTGTGTGTATGTGGCATGACTGTCAGGATACTTATCCATAAAACAGAAAACACTGTTTTTAGAGAAACCAAAGGACACAGTGCATAAAATGCATTAACTATGAGGCATTAGGTTTTTGAATGTCCACCTGCTACTTCCCATGCTCTGATTTTTTTTTTTTTTTTTTACTCTTCAAAATACAGGTCCCTGACTATATGGTAGATTCCTTCTTATGCTGATTTTAAACCATGGAACAGAAGACTAGAGGTGAGGTGATTAAAACATCCTGTAGTTAAATGTATGATAATGAGGTAGGACTCATTCTTTTAAAAGTCTTGGGTTTTTTGAGATGTGATTTTTGAGATAACAGAGTCAAAAATCCACATAGCACAAATTAACCTCTAAATGAGAAATTTTAACAAGTCAGCCTTATCTTGGGAGAAAATCTAATTACCAGCTATTTTTTGTTCGATGGAAGGAAAATTGTCTTTTGAGCCTCTCTGGGGGAAAGATAGAAAAATCTTCTGCTCCTTTGAAGCATGCCTTCATCAAAAGTGAGTTCATGTAAAAAATGTCCTTTGCTATCACTTAACAAACACACAAGTAAACAAACACAAGATGTGCATAGAGAAATTTGGCAGCATAGCTTGAAATGATATATGTAAATAATACAAAAATTTAGGCAGAATATAAGGGAACTTGAAGACTCTTATTGCAGACATCTCTAGGCTTTGAGTGGCAGCACTTCTTGCTTAAGTCTTAGTGTTGCAATTCTTAGTGTATTGTCTCCCAGTGGCCCCTGTCAGAAGCCAGAGCTCATGGCTGCTTTTACTGTTTTCCTGAGCTTTTCAGCAGCTCCTAGCACTTCCAGTCACCTTTACAGGTCTCCACCAGTCTCTGGAGTTCTTCACAATCTTTCTGGCTGCCCATCATGGTCAGGGCTAATCACTCTTGGTGTTACTAGCTTTTTCTTAATACAACCTGCCCAACTCACTGTACCAAAAGTAAAACTCATTAAGCTTGTTTCTACATGTAAGGAGCTTCTGGTCTCATGATGCCAAGGCATGAAGTTGCAAACCAAAGGGAAGAAGTTAGGAGAATTTTTATTGGACAGAAGAAGAAAATGAAGTAAAAGTCCTGGATTTCTAGAAGAGATCTGAAGTGGGTGACTGAATGATTCTGTGATTCAGGGCTGATAATTGCTTGATTGTTTAGTAGTCACTTATCACAGGTGGTTTTGTGATTTGAAACTACCAATTAGAGCTCAAATAATCTACCACAGTTCTTCAACATGTTTGGTTAAAAGAAACTGTCATTTTAGGGGCTGGGAGTTTGGCTTAGTGGCTCACACGCCTGTCTGGCAGGCATGAGGTTGTGAGTTTAATCCCCGGTGCCACCAAAAAAAAAAAAAAAAAAAAAAAAAGGAACTGTAATTTTACAGCTATAACTGGTTATATTTTATTTTAAATTCTTCAAAGCTCAGGAGTTTAGTAGAGAGTGGCTGCAACTCCCTACAGTAGGGAGGAGTCAGTGTTCCGTGTTGCTGGAGAAAATTGCTCTTTGGTCCAAAAATCTAGTTCACTGTCATTCTTATTTTAATTTTGATGTGTCTCATCCTCTTCACTAACTCCTTCGAGGACTCAATCCCTCTCTGACTGGCTATTAATTTCTATTTAACTTAGATTTCTATAATATGCACACTTGAGTGAAGGCTTTACTGTGGCTTATGCTCCAACAATGGGGAGGGTAGTATAGAAGAGGGTAGCCTCCTAAAATGACCCACAGAGCGCGAGGGAAGGTCACTTATATAGAGAAGAAGCACCCTGCCCAGGTACAATGTCCTGTACTTCCTGGACCTATTTTGGGATTTTTTAAATAGTATCAGATGGGTGTGTCACCTAGTTAGGTTGCAGGGCTGAGTCATATGGGATAGGTCTATGTTTGAAACCTGCTGCAGCCAGGTAATTAGTTTTCAAAAAGACTTCTAGGACATCCTCTATTGTCACAGTGACAATTCAGTTTGCAAACGTAGTGTGACAGCTCCCACCATTCTACAGAAACAAGATGGCTAAAGCTCTGACTGCAGCTACTGTTGTGGAGTTTTCAGAAGCAGTGCCATGTCCCAACAGGGCTTGTAAATAGTGGGGATAATGGCAACAGCCCTGGTAAGTCCCTAATTTCTGTTGACAGCAGCATCTGTGTGGTCCAGAGCAGGAAAATGGCATGGCCAAGCCCTCGCTCCTGATAAGGCTGTTGCAGCAAACTGTGACCTAAAAGACCGAGGTAACCACAGAGGTGGTGGAAAAATACTGGTCATCTGAGTTACTTCTGAGACAGCAAGGGGGAGAGGCTTGAGGGCTATCAGTGAGATCATCTCATCGTCTGGTAGTCAAAGGGAAAAGGGAAGAACAGGAACTCATTTATACAACTTTTGCTTCATGTTACACAATCATCTTTAGCAATATTACTGCTAGACATTCTATTTGTATATTTTAAATTATATGAAAACGAAAAATATTTATGCTTTAAAATAGTTTGAATTAAAAGCCACATGTCTTTTATTAACTATAATTAAACCATGATACATAAAAACATGTTTTTAAAATTGTGATACAGTGCCTGATTTTGTTTTGTTTACTCACAATTCAATGTTTGTGTACATACAGAAACTTTTATTTTTTTTGCTTATTCATTTGTTTGTTTTGAGACAAGGTCTCACTATATAATTGAGGTTGTCCTTGCAATCAGTATGTAGCCCAACCTGGCCTCGAACTCACAGTGCTCCTCCTGTCCCAGCCTCCTGAGTACTGACATTACGAGGGTGCAACACCATGCCTGACTTTCTGCTTTATTGTTTCAGTTTGCGTTTCTTTTTTTTATATGCACACATTTAAGGATTGTAAAGGAGAAACCATATATTAGGGTATCAAGTAGCACATAAATTATTTTCATCCTAAATTATAACTGCAACAAAAAAGAAGTTTTATGATATATTTTTGTTGCTAATGTGACTGTTACAGAGCTGAAAATTTATGTGTTAGGAAGCACTCTCAACTAGATTATGAAACAATAGAACTTAACAACTTTGGAAGAGTTATTCGAGTAGATTGTGTCAAAAATATGCGTTGTAAAAGTCCCTAAATATGTATTTATGTAAGTGGGGTCATTATATTTATGGTGTCAATTACCAGTGTACTAAAGAAAAAAAATCAACAGATTAAAATACTTTCATTACAGGGGATGATGATTACATACAAGCAACCAATCTTGACTCTTCAAGGAAGTTAACATGAAGAATTTAGATATTCAAATGAGATTCTCTGTAATATCCCTGAACACAACTTATTCTGAATAAAAATTTAGTGTATACATATGATGAAGATCAAATAAGAATTGGAGTACAGTCTCAAAAGTAAAATCATATCCCACAAATTGTTTCAAGCTCTTTTGGACTAAAAGAATGAAAATAAGTGAAATATCAGGGCTTTTGTAGGCATTAGCAATAAATGGCTTTCTGATATCATTTAACTTGGAAGTGTATATGTAGACAGTCATGGATATATTTTGCTCTAAGGTATTATTACTGTTCTTATTGTTTTAATTATTTATTCTATATTGGGGGAAAAGGAAATCTGTATGATACAGAACAAAGGCACAAGAAAGGGAAGGCAGGCTCAATTGTATGAAGAGTGACAAATCCTAAATGCTACCACTGCTGAAATCTATAACTAAATGTCTTAGAGTTAGAACGATTTTGGCAGTTTTCATTAAATATCGTTTTTCTGAGTGCTTCACTAGAGTTTTTACTTGTAGAGACAGAGGACAAAGATAACACTATGTCAGGAGACAATTTATGAATTAGCAGGCAGAATTATCATAATAAATTCCACTTGGGTAAAGATGATAATAACGTGATAAATATTGTGTCTTTCCCTACTCCTATCTAGCGGTGAAACTTAGCAGACACTTGGGGTATTTCAAACAAATACACTTGAAATTTATTATTTTTCTCCTTGTCAGAGATGGCTGGAATATATAAAGGGATTTCAACACTGTACATAAGTTTTCAAGTATAGAATTAACCAACGTAACCTATACACAATTTGACTTATCCCATGAAATATTTTTAGGAATCTGTACCCCTTAGAAAATTTTAGAAGAATTTTAAGACACTGAAGCTTCCCTTAATGCCACATAAAAATATTATAATACATAATTTCCAGTTAAGAAACTGGAATAAAATCATGACTACCTTCCCAAAAACCAGGTTTTGATTTTTATCAGTTTCCTTGTCTAATATACTGAGTATTGCACTATTCAACATAAATCATTAGAGAAGTTCCACGAAAATTAAAACTATTTAAGAATATTGGTATTTTGATACTATTAAAAGAAGAATTTAGGCTGGGGATATAGCTCAGTGGAACAGTGCCTGCCTGGCAAATTCAACGTCTTGAGTTTACCCCTGGTACAAAAAAAAGAAAACATTCAGGATGGGAAGTTTTTCTACTACCATTCAACTAATTGAGTAATGAAAATGCATAATAATGTACATAAAGTTAGTATAAATTTAGATGAAGCTTTGCCCTGAAAAATACTAAAATATAAAATTTTTATAACATCTTTCTTTTGTATTTAATAAAATGGATATAATAAATCGCTTACAAAGTATAGCTTGAGAAACTCAGATGTTAGGCAAAATATCATAACTATGTATGCCTGGAAAGTGATAAGTAATTATAACTGATTAAAATTTTAAGTCATTAAAAAGTCATTTTGAGCCGGGCGTGGTAGCGCACGCCTTTAATCCCAGCACTCAGGAGGCTGAGGTAGGCGGAGCGTTGTGAGTTCGAGGCCGGCTTGGGCTACAACGCGAGCGCAAGGCCGGCCTGAGCTACATAGTGCGACCCTGCCTCAAAAAACCAGGGCTGGGAGTTTGGCTCAGTGCCTTAAGCGCCTGCCCTGGCAGGCGCGAGGTTGTGAGTTCAATCC
>RJWM01035549.1:0-18831 GCA_004363535.1 Dasyprocta punctata
TGTTTGAAACAGCGTCTTGCTAAATCACTAAGTGCCCACCCTACACCTAGGTTTGCGATCCTCCTGCTTCAGTCTCCCACAGTGCTGAGGTTATAGGCACACATCAGTGTCTAGCTCTTAAAATAGTGACAGAATTGATGCCTAGGGTTTTGACAAATAATGGAAAGGTATTTCTGGGTTAAGACAAAGCTTTGTTGCAATTATTTTGTCAAAATATGTTTCTTTTTTTAAAAATTCATTTTATTTCAAAGACAAAAAAAGAAAATGAAATTTCAAAACATGTCAAACGGGGAAACAATGGTACATACGTATATTGTGCATTGTCAACCCCCAAATCATTCACCCAGAGCACAAGATATCTGCATTCAACTGTCTGAACAATACCAGAACAAATCTTTCTCTTCAGTGAACTCAGAGAAATCAGTAGTATGACTATCTTAAATATCTTTTTTATATACTTATACATATGTTGTTTTTTTCAGCTTCTTACACTAGTGAGACAATATGTTTACAAATGTGTGTCTTATTTATTTCACTAATGAGTATGTTCTCAAATTGCAATAATTTACCTATAAAAGTCTCTAGTTTATCCTTCTTTATCGCTGAGTAGTAAGCCATTGTATAAAAATATCACATCTTTTTTATTCATTCTTCATTGGATGGGCATTTAGGTTGTTTCCAAGATGTAGCTATTACAGATTGTGCTGTTATAAACATGGGCGCACTTATATTGCTGTGACATGATGTTTTTAATTCTTTTGGGAAGATACCCAGAAGGAAAATAGCTGGGTTGAATGGGACTTCTAGTCCTAGTTTTTGAGGAGTCTCCACACTAATTTCCACATTGGTTGTACCAGTCTACACCCCCGCCAACAGTGGAAAAGGGTTTTTTTTTCCCTCACAACACTTCCAGCATTTGCTATTGGTTGATTTTTTATTGGCCATTTTTTCTGAGGTGAGGTGAAATCTCAGTGTTGTGTTAATTTGCATCTCTTCAATGACCAGTGATGTTGAACATTTTTTCACATATTTACTTGCTGTTTGTATTTCTTCATCTGAGGAGTGTGTATTCACCTCAGATGCCCATTTTTGGATTGGGTCTTTAAATCTGGGAGCACTGATTTTTTTGAGTTCTTTATATGTTCTTGAAAGTAATCTTCTGTCTGAGGAATAGCTGGCAAACATTTTCTCCCACTTCGTGTGTTGTCTCTTTACTCTGTTGGTTTCTCTTGCTGTGCAAAAGCTTTTCAGTAGGATGAGATCCCAGCTGATCCTTTGTGATAGTTCCTGTGCAATCAGGATTTTGTTCATAAAATCTTTGCCTACACCAATGCCTTCAAGAGTTTTACCTACTCTATCTTCCAGCAGATTTAATGTTTTTGTTTTAATATTAAGATCTTTGATTCATTCCAATTTTAACTTAGTGTATGGTGGAAGATATGGGTCCAGTTTTAATCTTAGGCATGTGTAGAGCCAGTTTTTCCAGCACCATTTATTAAAGAGATTATCTTAGCCGGGTGTGGTGGTACATGCCTTTAATCCCAGCACTTGGGAGGCTGAGGTAGGTGGAGCGTTGTGAGTTCGAGGCTGACTTGGGCTACAACTCGAGTGCAAGGCCAGCCTGAGTTACATAGTGCAACCCTGCCTCAAAAAATTAGGGCCAGGAGTTTGACTCAGTGGCTTAAGCACCTGTCTGGCAGGCGCAAAGTTGTGAGTTCAATCCCTGGGGCCAAAAAAAATGAAATAAAAAATAATAAAGAGGTTATCTTTCTTCCAGTGAATGTGTTTGGCACCTTTGTCAAAGATAAGGTGACTTAGTGTGTCTGGAATTGTTTCTGCATCTGCTAATCTGTTCCATTGACCTTCAGGTCTGTATTTTTGCCAGTCGCACACTGTTTTTTATCACAGTAGCTTTACAGTATGATTTCAAGTCAGGGATTGTGGTGCCTCCTGTCTTGTCTTTGTTGCCCAGGATTGCCTTTGTTATTCTAGTTCTCTTCTGGTTCCAGATGAATTTTAGGATTGTTTTCTTTAATTCTGTGAGATATGCTATTGGAATTTTTATTAGAATTATATTGAATCTGTATAACAGTTTTGAAAGTATCGCCATTTTCACTATATTGGTTTTTCCTACCCAAAAGCATGGGATATTGCTTCATTTTTTAATATCCTCTTCAATCTCCTTCAAAATACGTTTCTATAGCTTTTTTTAAAATTTTTTTTTGTAGTGCTGGGAACTGAACTGAGGGCATTAAACAGCCTAAACGACTGCTTTACCACTGAGCTACACCGCTACATCCCCTGACTGTGTGACTTTATAAAATCACTTGGATAGCTACTTCCATTTCCATGTTAACATACAACTGACTTCTTTGTTTTTTATTGTCCTCTTTTACATGGAATTGGTTATGAGTTTAAGGGACTCCCTCAAACAAAGCAGAACAAGTTACATTTAAAATGACATCAAAGATTGAAAGAAGACAAAAGTGTTAAGAAATGTTTGTCTCCCTTAGCCATTTCTGAAAATTTATTCTAAAGAAATAATGACATGTGGAGCCAGCAGCAGCTATGCTTGTGGATGGGGAAGAGAACCAAGAAGTCAGCCTGCCCTTCTTATGGGCCAGCCAGTGTGCAGGCTGGGAGAGAAGAGGTAGGCAGCCGGCTGATTCAGAGGAACACAGGCTGAGATGATAGCAACTAAGGTTAAAAAAAAAAAAGGCAACTTAATGCTTGTATTGTTTGATTGACTTTGCAGGCATAAAGCCGGTAGTCTGAGCATCTGTTTAGAGAATAACAATATCCAATATAGCAACTATGGGGGATTTCCTTCTGTCTTGTTTTTGAAGTCTAATATTGTTCTCACTGTTTAGTTTTGTTCCATTTTATTGTTTTGTTTTGTTCCCTTCAAAATAAATAAATAAATAAATAATCAAATGTGAAATCTATTTTAAGGATATTTATTGCTTCATCACTTATAATAGTAAAAAAATTTAAGCCTCCAACAGTAAGAAACTGGTTTAGTAACTTATGGTGTATATATGTGATGAAATATTACAGGGCCATAAAATTCATATTTGTGACATTTAAGTAAAATAAGAAAATGTTCACCACATACCATTAAGTAAAAAATAGGAAGTTGGGCATGATGGCCCATGCTTGTAATCCCAGCGCTTGGGAGGCTGAGACAGGAAGATGACTACGAGTTTGCGGCCAACCTGGGCTACAAAGTGCATTCAAAGGCCAACCTGAAATGCATAGTGAGACCCTGTCTCAAAAAGATAAAGGGAAAAAATTGCTAAAGATCTCAGTTCTATGTTCTAAGTGTATGTATTTTTAATATATAGGAAGAAAAAATAGGAAATTATATAGATCAAAATATTTATAGTAGTTCTCACTCAGTAGTGCAGCACAGACGATTTTTATTTTCTCTTTGTTTTTCGATATTTTTCAAGATTTCTTTTGTGAACACATATGAATTTATAACTAAAAATATTTTTCTTTTTAGTGGGAGAAATTGAGAAACCTCTCAGCTTATCAGAATTCAAAAGTCCATCTTTCAATTTTGCATATCCAAAAGCTGCATTTTACCAACTCATCAAGAGTACATGTTTTAGAAAATTGATTCAAAATAATCTCAAGAGAAGGTCAGATTGTTAGTTAGGTGAAATAGATGTGCAGGGAATTCTCTATTGGTGGGTAAATCCCCTTGCAAGAATAAATGGCACACTGGAAAATTTTTAGTGACATAGAACAAAGCCACAGAGCTGCTAAGTGTCAAGACTTGAAGATTCAGACATGAATCTGTCTATTCTACTGCCTTTGTCTGCACATCATCCCTCTATGGTTTCCGTAGATATGCTAAATTGAAAAGTTACACTTTAAGTCACTTCAAAGTCACAGAAAATCAGCGATGGGCCATTCTAAGAAGCTACAAATGACAAGCCCTGGGAAATAAGCTGACATCTGTGAAGTAAAAATTTTAGAGCAGTAATAGTATTCATAGTGACACGATCATCTACTATTTTATAGCTTACAAATAATTCTGATGTATTTTGTCACATTTGATCCTTTTAACCTGTGAGGTAAGCAGGGCCATCAGTTTTGTCCTACCTTATAGACCAGAGGCTCTCAAACTTTAGTTTGCTTCAAAAACATTTGGAAGGTTCATGGCTGGGCCTCATTCTCAAAGGTTTCTGAGTGTGTAGATCAGGGGCAGGGCCTGAACTTGTATTTACATTTCTAGCTTGTTCTCAGGATGCGATCTCTAATAGCACTAGGCCATTTAAAAATATTCTTTGCAAAGCCCAATCTGATTTTTGTCACAATCATGAATCATAGCTCTGCATTGTCCTCAGAATAAAATCTGAATCCCTTGGAATGGGACAGGGTCTTCCCTTCATCTTGGCCCCCTTCCCATTTGCAAAAGATTTATTTCCCATTTCTTATTGTGTATCTTTTGTTTTGCTCTTTACTTATGCTTTGAGTATCTTGTATCAAAAAAAATCCATGCAACATTTTCAGCTTGCCTGTCTCATTTATTTCACTTAACATTATGGTCTCAAGGTCATCCATTTTCCTATAAATGATTCAAGTTTATTTTTCTTTATGGCAGAGTAGTACTTCATTGTATGTAAATACCACATATTCAGTCAGCTGTGATGGATGCATAGACTGCTTTCAAGAGTTAGCTATTGTGAGTTGTGCTGTCATAAACATAGGTATGCATAGATCGCTATAATGTTAACTCTTTAGGGAAGATACCCTGGAAGAGAAATAGCTAGGTTGAATTGAATTTCCATTTTTAGTTTTGTTGGTGGTATTTTTCATCACTAAGTGTTTTTCGTTTTTTTTTTTTGCAGCACCAGGGATCGAACTCACAGTCTCACGTCTGCCAGACAGGTGCTTAAGCCACTGAGCCAAACTCCCTGCCATCACTAAGTATTTTTGTACAAAAAGTGGTATATTTTTTGTTTTTGTTTTCACTTTAGAACATGGGGATGGGTAAGAATGAGGGCAAATAATAAAGCAGATACTTTTATAACATTAGTTTTTTGGTTCAGAAAGAGAGAAAAAAAACCCCACAAACCCATTCCAACAGTACTGAAAAGTCCAAAGATGAAAGTTTCTTTTTCTTCTTTTGTTTTTTTAGACAGGGCTTTGCTATGTAGCCCAGGCTGGCCTTGAACTCATGGTGGTCCTACTGCCTCAGCCTCTCGAATGCTGGATTATAGGACATGCATTACCATGCCCAGCAAGATGAAAGAATTTAAGTTTTTTCTCTAGAGGCTTATAACCTCCCTCTCATTGATTCCATTCCTCCCGTGTCAAGTGGAACCATGTTACTCTTTATTGAATTATTCTACAATTCTCTATTATAGAGAGAACAGGTGGGATTCTGGGTACATGATGTAACGGGATCTAACAGGCATACAGAAGTATCAGAGGACTAAAAACCATTCCCAGAGAAATGTGGCCAAGACCTGTCCATGAGCCAGCAGCACAGACAGATGCTGCAGCAGCATCCACACCTAGAACAGAGGACTGCAGGGCCTGCCAGGCCTCGCTTCTGCTCCCATCCCCTTTCTAGAAGCTGGCAATCAGAAAGAAAGAGAAAAAACAACAACAACAACAACAACAACAAAACAAAAAAACATATGCTGGTGAGAAAAGTGCAATATATGTTTAGAAACACAATAGAAGGAAATAGGACACGAGAACAGCTTTGCCAACTCTTGCCACAAATGGGAAGAAAGAGCCATTGAGGAAATTCTACCACCAAGTGACATATTGCCCTGTTCTGGAACCCCAGGAACAAGAAGGGCAGTTCTTACTTGACTTTCCAAAGCCTGGATTGCTGGTTTAGGCCTCTCAGCTCCTGTAGATTGATAGCCACGGGACCACCATCCAAGGCCCGATTCCAGCTATCGAGTCACCACAGGGTGAACAACAAAGTGATGGTAGCTTACAATTCTGTAATTGGGAAGTTTCTCTTTTTTCCTGTCCTAATCCAGAGTCTAGAACATCTCCAGGTGCAGAACAAATGCAACCAAGTGCTCACTGCAAAGCGATTCCAAGAGGCAAGAAATTACAACCAGACTCTCATGGAGTCTACTAGAAAGGTAGAGGTACAACATAAAAGCCATCGAGTCAGCATAAATACTGTTTTTCTTATTTTTTTAGTTAAAGAAATCTTATGTGTCAAAAACTCGGGAAATGTGTTTTAAAAAAAAAAAGGGCCAGGGATCCTTTTTGCCCACTTTGTCTTCTGCCTTCTGATAGCTAGAGATAGTACAGCAGCTTGTTTTCACAGGTCCTATGCTCTTTCTCATAACTGTACCTCTCTAGAAGACAGAATAGGGAGCAAGGGAGGGCGGTCCAGCTAGAACAACGTGCAAACGAAAAGCAAACCAGAAAGGAAGAATGATACTAAGGGCAAGGTGAAGTTGGAGTAGAGGAGACTGAGAACTCTGGCTTACTACACTTGGGTTTGGGGGACCAATGAGACTGGGCCTTTAAAGTGCAATCACACTGATAATAAATGATCATCCCTCTCTGTGATTCCTCCGCCATTTGGTCATCTCCCGCACCGTGAGATGCAGGCAGCAGGCACACAAAGTCACAGCCATCTGCTACCAGGTGCCAAGATCCAGCCAGAAGACCAAGGAGAAAGTGCTCCATTCCCTTGGCCTCCATCAAGGTCACTGGGATAAAAATCCCTGCATGACGTAGACAGCAACCAGAGACGCAAATGTGACAAGTCACTTGGACCCTGCACTGACGTGGGAGAACTCTGGGGAGCAGGCTAAGCTAACGCGCATCTCAGAGAGGTAGAAACACTCTTGGACTTCGCTCTGCCCCTCACCCTGTCCACCAGGGTGCGTGGGTTGCAGGAGATGCTGCTCCTTGCCACAGTGGTTATCATGTTCGACACTCCCTTTGCAGATCAGGATGATCCAATTACTTGCGCTGAAGATGGGAGTCTTGATGCATCTCCCTACCATGCTCTCTCTCCATTACTCTTGCATCAGGCCTGCCTCTGGGGTGTGGTTGCCAGTTTTCTGGAACACCCTAGGTATGTACAGATATGTGTCAGAACCCTGGCCCTCAGCACCCTCAAAGCTTTTGTGAAATAGTAGTTACAGGCTCATCAGTAGAGCCAACTCTTTCTCTGGTTCTTTACTCTTTTCTCCTAGAAAGTTGCACATTTCTTTTCCTGTCTGCGGAAATTCTCTCAGGGCCACAGGCAGGAGTAGCAGCAGGAGCAGGCCGATCCCTCAGCAGGTACAGGAGGAAAACTCCCTTTTGGCTAAGGCAGAAGCCAAAGCTCAGAACCACTGGCCAGCATTCCGCGGTTGGGAGATGGCAGCCAGGGCCAGCTGCAGACCCTTGTCCCAGAGCTTGTGTCAGGGGCCAGGTGCCTCGCTGTGCCCTGCCTGTATGTTAGTTTTTTGAGGAATATATGTAGTCTAGAGGTTAGTCCTCTGTCAGAGGAATAACTAGCAAAAAAACTTTTCCCACTCAGTAGGTTGTCTCTTTACTCTGTTGGTTGTTTCCTTTGTTGTGAAGCTTTCAATTTCCTATCATTCCATTTGTTGATCCTCAGTACTTTTTCTTCTGCAACTGGAATTCTGTTCATAATGTCCTTGCCTAAGCCTATTTCAAGAGTTCTACGTGTTTTATCTTCTAGCAGATCAAACGTCTGTTTTAACAGAGATCCTTGATTCATTTTCATTGTAGTTTAGTACAGGGTGAAAGATACGGATCTAGATTCAATCTTCGGCAGATGGATAGCCAGTTTTCCCAGAACTGTTCGTTAAAGAGGCTATCTTTCCTCAAGCGTACATGCATCCTTGCTGTCTTTGTGTCCAAATTCCTCTTCTAAGTATGACATCAGTCAGATTGGCTTGGGAGTCATCCTAACGACTTCAGATTATTTAATCACCTTTTAAAGGACTCTCTCCAGACATAATTACATTCTGAGGAATTGGGGGTTAAGGATTCATGGTAAACGCCTTGGGGAGACAATACAACCCCTCCAAGAAGCTCGTCTTCTTTCTTTGGCCCCTTTGTATACACTGCTTATATCTCTAATAATATTTCTTTGATCTTTGCTTAAAGAAAGCGTGCTATCTTATTTATACAAAAGCATTGTTTTTATGATGCAGGCAGAGCAGGTTGTAATGGGTATATACAACACAATGCTGAGTCAATAGCCTTATGTTTAGCACTCTATACCTCCTCTGTTTATACTAATTTCATAGCACATATCCCAATATATTGTAGTTGTTGTTTTTCTTTTTCTTTTGATACCGGGGATCAAACTCACAACTTTGTGACTGCCAGGCAGGCGCCTACACCACTGAGCTAAATCCCCAGCCCTATTTTCTGAGACAGGGTCTCACTATGCAATTCAGGCTGGCCTTGAACTCACTTTGTAGCCCAGGCTGGTCTCGAACTCACAACGATCCTCCCTCTTCAGCCTCCTGAGTGCTGCGATTAAAGGCATGCGCCACCATGCCTGATGACTTAAAATATATCTGTCTCTGGCTGGGGATGTACCTCAGCACTTTCCTAGCATGTGTGGCTTGGGTTCAATCCCTAGTGACAAAGGGTAGAGCAAAATACACAGATAGATAGAGCTAGCCGTCTGCATATATCTGTATCACCTTGTGCTAAAAAAAAATAGTATTTGATACTTTCATTTCAAAATACTGAGCAGTTTGGGGATGACAATATGCAATGTATGTACTATTGTTGCCCCTGTCTAACGTGTTTTGAAATTTTGTTGTGGTCTTCTTCTTCTTCCTCTTCCTCTTCTTCTCTTTCTTTTTATCCTTGAATAAAATGGATTTGGAAAAAAATACTGAGCAGTAAAATGCTTTCACAGGGCCTTTCCAGTAAAACCCTAAAAGTACTTCTTATAGCCTTGTTATCCATTTTTTGGATGTGTGTATAACACATTTAATACATGTCTTCAAGGCTCTAGTCGGTACTAAAAGACCTGGAGCTTAAAAAATGTAAGCTCTCTGCCGTGAAAGATATTAATAGTTAAAAGTCCTATGTGACTTGTCACCACTCACATGAATTGGTGAAAATACCAAAGTCCCACGGTTCTGAAGACAGTTTGTTTCCACCTTTATTATCAAAATTTAAGACGATCTGGAGTCTGACACCTGGTCTGGGACATTGGATGACACCTGGCAGGTGGCTAATCATCTGTGGGCTGCAGCCTCATCAATAAAAGTGGGATATTAGTCACAAGTTGTAAGGTGCTTACAGGGCAAACAGGAAGAGCTAAAGCATGTCAACTATTATGATACTCGAAGTTAGAAACCGAACTGAATCGTACTTTCAAAAGGAAAATGGCCTAAAACCTTTGTTTATTAAAACAAACAAACAAACAAACAAAAAAGCCTGTACAGTGCAGTCCAGCATCTTGTGGCCGATATTGCTACTAATAAAGCCCAGCAGTAACAATTTTATCTACGCATGATGCACATTAGGTACCATTAATGACACAAAAACTCACTTTACAGGGTCAACCGGCACAAACACTAGCCTTCAAAAAAATGCTATAGAAATGTTTATTAGTACATGTTTGCAGTACATGACATTCACGGTGGGGAGTGGGTACAGGTACACAACGCATCTTCATTCTTTTCATGTCCCTTTCCCTCCCTCCTGCTATCTCTAAACATCAGCCTTAAGGATTTTGTTTTGTTTGCTCCTTAGTAATAATGAGCTCTCTCTCTCTCTCTCTGTAGACTAAGGACTATTACAGTAACTTCTGTCAAAGGAAGGTTTAAAAAAACAAATTGATAAAAATCTTCGACAAATGGCGGGAACACAGGAAGGCTTTCAAAAGGAAAAAAGCCATGACCCCGACGTGATTCGAACACGCAGCCTTCTGATCTGGAGTCAGACGCGCTACCGTTGCGCCACGAGGTCCTGCTGGGCTGTGGCTCGCGTGCTTTCTTAGAACTCCGACGCCGCGGCGTTTCTTCCGGGCGCGCCCACCTTTCCCGCTGCTCACTCTCTGCCCTCCGGCCGACCCGGGAAGCCCCGCTTCTTCTGACAGCTCTCCACCTAGGCTGGGAGCTAATGAGCGGAGGCGGGAGAGCGGGGCTTCCCGTATAACCGGGTCCCCCGAGTTAAAGGAAACCGGCCCTTCCCCTTCTTTATCCGGCCATTTCCGTTCCTGGCTGCCCCGCCCGTTGGGGGCGGAGACTCCATTTTCACCTCCCCTCCCCCCGCTGGCGCGCGCTGAGGTCATAACCTCGCGTTGTAATCCGGCGGCGCTCCATTGCGCACGCGTGGACCGGTTCCCGGGGGCGGGGCGTCTGCGTCCTCACTTCCCGCCCTTAGTGCGAATAATTTAAAGCGTTTTCTCTCGGGCTATCATTCACAGTAACAGTCAAGCATTAATGAGGGCGTTACGCCATGGAAAGGCGTGTGCACTTACCAAAACGTACTTTTGTATGTGGTGAAGCTGTAGGGAACCCCTCGAAAACTAACGTTGGGGTTGTAAAATAGCTGTAACCTCCCCGTCGGGGAATTGAACCCCGGTCTCCCGCGTGACAGGCGGGGATACTAACCACTATACTAACGAGGAGCTGTGTCAGCAGCCTCTCTCAGGTGCCTTTCTTGGAAAAGTAAACGTTCCCCTGGACTCTATTCCTCCTCCCGCTGGGATTGTTATGCTTATTATTCTAAGAACCTTACTCTCTTGTTTTGAATGAATAAATGATCGACAATAAGTGAAAGCTCGCTTCCCATTTTTTGTGTTGGTGACCAGTATGAAAAACTAGCATGGGAAGCTCTTTACAAAGCTTTCCAAGTGTTTTGATGTTGCTGGCATGAGCTTTTTGTTTGATTTCGTGGGGAGGAAGGGTGCGCGAGTTGAAGAAGAGGGTCGCCCTCACCCGATGACATTCTCCTCCACGTCCGCCTGAAACGACAAAGAAATGGGAATTTGCTTAGGAATTCATGCATCTAAATAATACCAAGCAAGGATGTGCCGCATGAAACGCAGGATCCTAAACAGGGTCAAACGTTTCCCAGGGGCCGGGGCCTCTCGGCTCAGCCTTTTTCTGACAGCATTCACTGGAGCATTCCATCATCGCAGAAGCAGTGTCACGTGACTTTATTCCACGCTGTTACTATCATCATTCTTCAGCTCTTAATCATTGATATAAAATCCATGATACGGACTACGACTGAAAAGCAGTTATCCACAGATAACATAAATTGAACCAGAACTCTTTGTTTAAAATGTTTATTTTTATCAGTACATGTTTGCAATAGGTTAGGATTACATTCATTGGGGGGAGCTGATATATGTGAGTGCCGCATCTTCTCTGTTTGCCAGCAGCAAATTTATTTATATTTATTTATTTATTTTTAAGTCTTTATCAACTTAGTTATTGTAAATACAGATTAACAGCCAGACAGACCAAAAAAATATAAAACATAAAGCAATTATAGTACATCAAAGTAAGCTTTCTTTCTTTCTTTCTCTGTTTTTTTTGAGACTAGGTAGTTTAGGCTGGCTTTGAACTCAGCATGTATTCCAGGCTGGCCTCAAACTCTGGAGATCCTCCTGCCTCAGTCTCCTGAGTGCTGGGATCATAGGCATGTGCCATCATGCCTGGCTGAGGTACATTTTTTGATGCATTGGCCATACTGGATTGCAATAATTCTCTCTCTCTCTCTCTCCTATTGAACTAGAACTCCTTCTAAAAAGTTTTAAATTTGCTTTGACTTTTTCTCTAAATAAATGTATTTATATAGCCAGAGCCAAACCGTCGTGATTGAAAGAATTCATTATAGAATTTAAACTCCCGTGTCTTAAGGAACCGTTTCTCCCAGTGTGCTAAGATTTAACGCTGTTTGGTTTGCGGTTTTGGTGCCAGGGACGAGCTCAGGGCCTCGAGGATGCTAAGCGTGTGCTCGACGGCTGACCTCCACCTCCAGCCCGTTTGGATTTTTATGGAGGACGTGATATTTTTCATCCACTGAAAGGGCTAATTTGTTAACGCCGATATAAACAAATGGCAATTTCTGAAACACGTTTTGGCATTTTTTTTTTTTCAGTTCTAAATATGGCAAAAGCCTCGAGAAATAAAAACAAAATGAAACACTTCAGCGTCCTGGAGCTGCCTTCCACTTTTCAGCCTCCGATAACCCTTGTGAAGCCCAAAGGGCACCGCGATGTTTATAATGCTGACACTTTCGAGGCTGGTGTCTCCCTTGAGAGTCTGAGGGCGGTGGGACCTCAGATCTCCTGAATCATGTGGGTGTCTCCTTTTCCATATGTGGGAGGAGAGCCTCGATCTTCTTGCCCCGGAAGAGACAACATTCTTTCCCCTGAAGCGCTGGCAGTGCTCTGTGTGAGGTCAGACACACGCTGCTCCTACTGCTCCTTCTGCCTCCCTGGGGAACTAAGAAGCAGCCTGAGTCAGCACAGATGGGGAGCAGGGAACCCAGCACCTGCTCTCCATCTTCCTAAAATGGAAAGGAAAAGAGAGGGTAATTAACCTGAACGGGGCAAGCAAGGGAGCTCAGGGATTCCTCAGCGTCAGCACTGGGAGGAAGTAAAGGTTAAAAATGTGACTGGTGTACAGAAGGTGCTGAATCTTCTGTGCAGGGAAACAGCTCGATGGCAATGAATACAACCGAGAGCTTCAAATCTGCCTTAAGTAACTGTTTGATGGCTTATCTCAGCTTGGGAAATGACTTACATTCATTTCATTTTCTCAATGGCCCTATGAGGTCAATAGAGCAAGTGTTTTTATTTTACAGGTGTCCAACGACAATCTCGTGCAGATTCACATAGGTAGGAAGGTAGGAAAGACCAGCGGTCCATCCACATCTTGACAGTAAGTTCTCTGCAATTTCCATCTTGCCGCATAGTTCCACATATAAGTATACTAACAAATATGCTTGGAGAGAAAAACTTTACAACTGCATATTTTACGGAACTTTTTAGAGACAGGGTCTTGTTATGTAGTTCACGCTGGCCTTGAACTCACTCATGTAGCCCAGATTGGCCCGAAACTCACAGCAATCAGTCTCCCAAAAGAGTGCATAGGAGAGGAAGCTGCTCACATCACAGCAGCCAGGAAGCAAAGAGAGGGTCCCAGTACCCCCCTCTAGGGTACACCCCCAATGACCTAACTCTCTTTCCATAAACCACACCTCCTGAAGGTTCTACCACTCCTCAATAGCTGCATAAACTGAAGTCCAAGCTCTTAAGCATGCGCCTTTAGGGAACACTTATCCAAACCATAGCAGTATTGTAAATTTTCTAATGTGAGTCATTCATTCTAATAGGTATGTAACAACATGACGGTAACAGCATCTTATTGTGGTTCTAATATGCCTTTCTCTAATAATTAAAGATATTGAGCATCTTTTCTTGTACTTATTAAAGCATCCAAATCTTTTGCCTACTTTTAAAATTGGGTCGGTTTCTTATTAAGAAAGTTTCAAAGTTTTAAAACATTCCAATAACCAGGCTTTGAACCAGATTTATGTTTTGCAAATATTTCCTCCAAGCTGTGTTTTGTCTTTTCAACTTCTTAAGGGATTTGTTTTTACCCTAAAGGTAATGAGAAGCCATGAAAAAGTTTTACATAGTGCACATGAAACCTAGTTTTTTCTTTCTTGTGCTTCTTTTTTCTCTATTATTCTCATCTCCTCATCTCAACCTGTGAATATAGAAGCAAGAACTTTGGCCAGCTTACTACCCAACCTTTTTTCCCCCTGCTTCTCTCCTCCTCTATAATTGAAGAGACTAAATTATTTGTAGCTGGTTTTTGAATTCTATAATCATCTGTTTACAGAAACATTATTTACATCTGTCAACCCTAAAATTTTTTGTAAAAATTAAACTTTAAGAGGTTATGTTACGAGTTGATCCTGGAGGGTAGATTTAGATGAGTACATTATTAAGGTAAAAAACAAAACAAAACAAAAAACCAACAGTTGGGGATGCTCATAATTCATTATCTCTGAGCCTAATTTATTTAAATAATTAACCTAAAGTTACAACTTAGAGGCAAAAGTCAGTCCCCATTCAATTCAACCAGTGCTTCAGTCTTTTTGTTTCTCACTTCATTCATAACAAAACAAAAACACAAAAGAAAACAAAGCAAAAACCTTCATGATTTATCCTCAATGCCAGGCATGAAGTTAGACATTGGAGACAAAAATAAAGAAAGAAAGACAGAAAAAAGAAGAAAGAAAAGAAAAGACGAACACTCAGTTTCTGTCTTTAAGGAACTTACACTTCATGAGGGAGGTGGACACTTTAGCTGGTAGTTACAAAGAAGTTCCTTCAGTGGTTGTGGGAGTCATACTTCATGCTTACTGAGAGCCTGCTGGGGGAGAAGTCCACTGTCCAGACCCCACAGTATGGGCTCAAAGACAGGAAGCACGGCGGAAGCAAAACCCTCATAGCAATCCTGCAGGAACAGGTGTCTGTCCCAAGGCAGGTGCATCCCGATTCAAACAAGCAGTGGCCTTTATCCCCTCTAACTGGACAGGTCCCTTCGCCTGTCCCTTACTAAGGTCAAGGGGGTACAATCTAAATTCCCCTCTTTTTTCCCATCAATCCACCCTCCTCTGTGCATTCCTTTGATGGTGGAATTTGTTTATTGATGCCTTCACTGTCGGTGAATTTCTGTCCAAATTTAAAGTGAAATGAAAATGGGCCGCCTATTTCTATTTCACACACTGCTATGTACAAGGCTCTATTTTTTTTTAAAGGTACCTGGAATCGAACTCACCACCTCATGCTGACCAGGCAGGTGCTGTGCCGCTGAGCTATATCCCAGCCCACAATGCTCTGTTTTGAGTGCTTTTCAGAATGTTAACAATTTATTCCTACTAATATCATGAGTTTAGTACAATAATGGTCTCTCATTTACCACTGAGGAAACTGAGGCACAAGAAGGCTAAGATCACAAAGGTAGAAAATGATGCAAGGATGTGCAAAATAGCACGGAGGGATGGGGTGCTTGAAGAGCACTTTTCAGCAGGGCCCCCAAGGGGTGAGGAACTTGAAAGAGAAGTGGGGGGAAGTGAGCCAGCGCTAAGGAAAGAGGGAACCCTTAGGCACTCGGTGCTCAGGGATAAGGATGAGGGCATCTGGGACCCAGCAAGTAGGGTGCTGCTGCTTCGGCACCAGGGTGGCGGGAGCCAGGAAACAGGATAATGCGCGGTTGGGGACAGTTAAAAAATCCCAGATGGGCCTGGGAGTGTAGCTCAGTCACCGTCTGGTCTGTCTGACCCAAAATCGGTCCCCATCGGGCTGACCAGGAGTCCCGGTGAACCCCATTCCCCTTGGGGACAGCCTTCGGGCTGTTGGACAGGACAAATTCACTCTGCTTGTCTGCGGTGGGATGGAACCATTTCTATTCTTTTCTTTGGTCTTTACCTTTTCCTCTTCTAAACGACAGGAAAACTCCTGCTTTTATTCTTGCTCGGAATGTGCAACTTGATTACAGATCTGGTAAGCAAGTTGTTGCTTAGGAAAAAAGCTGCTTGTTGCACTTGTGAAATTTAAAAATTCTCCTACCTGGGATGAATTCATGTGATTAGCACAGTTTTATTATCAGAATGTATTTTAAAAATTAAGCTGACGATCTAGTAGAAAGAGAGAGATGCAGAGCGAGAGAACAGCACAAAACAGCATGCAGAATTTCATTACTTATGCGAGTATAAATACTGAAAAAAATCTGGAAATAGATGAAAATAAAAGTATATCTGTTAAAACGTGTTGGTTTGTGTTCTTTTGACTTTTCGATATTTTCTGAATTTTCTGCTCTGTGTCTTTGCTGTTCTTCAACTCAGAAAAGCAAGCAATAAAAGCTACGTTTTCAAGTTCCTAATCCTAGGCCAAACACTGAGCTGCCCCGCACCCCACGATGCCCTCCTCGAGCCGCGCACCGAGTATTCTGTTCCACTCTGGCTTTCCTGGTTAGCTGAAGAGCTCTCATTTTGCAGCCAACGTTGTTTACTTCTAGTTCTAAGCTTCAGGCGAGGAGGAGGAGTTCGCGGTGGTGCGGCGACGCCAATGCGACTCTAGGAAAACTCGGCGTGCAGCCCCGTGCCCTGATCCCTTTGTCTCGAGGCTCTCTGTTCCGGGTCTTTTGTTGTTCTCTCCTCAGACTCGATTTGAGATTTAAAGAAAAACAAGCGCCGGCCCTCCTTGCGCCCTCTGGTGTCCGAATGAGGACGATGCAGCAGACAAAAGCAACAAAGCTCACCCCCATGTTCACACCGTGCTCTGCCCAATATGGGGATTCCCGGAGCCGAGCCCGGAATGCCTGGAATCCCGAGGAAGGAATCGCACACCGACAGGCATGGCAGGCTTGGTTTGTGACGCTTCATCAGCGCCTAGACGCATGGATGCTTTTTTAAAAATTAAAATCAACATCTATGCTGCAAAGTGTGTGTGTGTGTGTGTGTGTGTGTGTATATATATATCAATCTAAATATATATATTAATCTAATAGTGAATAAGGCAGTTCTCGAAGCATTTGGCACAGGTTTCTGGGTTCTATAACCCAGAAAGTAAAATTTTTTTTCTATAAATGCAACATAGATCGATATTTTGGATCACTTACAAATAAATTAGGTGAAAATAGTCAAGCTGGGTTTGAATACAAGTGGTGATGGGTGCAACTTAGAGCTTTATCAATATGTACGAGTTGATTCAAAAAGTCCTTTTTGTCTGTAATATAGTTCACTGTATTGTATTTTCCAGCAAACTATGTGTTTTTTTATTTTTATTTTTTAGAGACAGGGTCTCGCTATGTATTCCAGGCTGGTTTCGAACTCATGGCAATCCTCTGCCTCAGCCTCTCAAGTGCTGGGGTTACAGGCCTGCACTACCACACCTGGCTTGAACTATGTTTTTTAAAAAGTTGTATTTCGACTTAAAATTCAGACAAAACAAATTTTGGTTTCAGTGACTGATTGATAGGATCAACAGTATTGCAGTTGGATTTGAATAAGTGATTCATGCATTTAGAGAGATTCAAAAAGTACCAGAAGGTGTACAGACAAAACTCTCTCTTCCATGATGTGATGTCAGGATTGGTCCTGCAGCTCCACACAGTCACCAAGGCCTCTAGGCTCTTCATTCTTTTGGATCTCCCATTTCTGCAACCTTCAGTGGTTGGAAGACAGCTGCTGCAGGCACCGTGGTCACTTACGGGGCTGAAGCTGGAGGGAAGAGGCACCCCTAGTAACTCTCTTCTTGCCTTGGGCCCCTTTGATAGGAAGAAAAGCCTTGCCAGAGAACTCTGGCAGTTGTTTCCCTATTTCATTAGCCACTATTGGCTAACAAGGAGGGTGGGAAAGTGATAAGCGAAAGGGAGTGGATGATGATTCCGATTTTGTAAAATAAAATGTCCTAGTGTACTGTGCTGTTACTAAGGAAGGAAATCTATTAGTATAATATCTCCTCCCCTTAATTCAACAATCTTTTAATCATTTTTATGTCAGGAGATATGCCCGGGGAATTATACACTGCATTACAGTTTCAAATCAAAGCTGCACATGTTTTGAAAGCGTTCTGACCACATCCTTCCTCTTTGTCAGGTCCTTCCAAGTCATCTTATTACTGATTTATTTCTAACCTTCCTCATTATTAAAGAGGTTGAACATCTCTTCATGTTTATCTGTCATATGTATTTTCTCCAGAGCTTGTTTGGGTCCTGTTTTTTTCCTCCAGGGTTTGCTGGTGGAATTGTTTTTGAATGGAAGGGCATGGTTCAGAACAGCAATGGAAGATGTATTCATGTCATTATTGTAGGATTACAGAGGGCAATCATATTTTCCAGTTTGTTTGGGATGATCCTAGTTTGTGCCTCTCATATATGCATTTTTTTTTTTTGAGACAGGGTCTTGCTATGCAGTTCAAGCTGGCCTTGAACTCACTTTGTAGCCCAGGCTGGTCTCAAACTTGCACTAACCCTCCTGCCTCGACCTCTCAAGGGCTGGGATTACAGGCGCCACCATGCCTGGCTCCTGCTGGTGTATATTATTGTAGCATTCCATTCACTCTCAAAAATGTCTCAATTTGAATGAAAAATTGCACGTTTGTTTATTATTTGAATTATACATCAAAATACCATTGTCGCTCCTTTGCCCTGGTATCTATTTTAACCGGTAGGTGCTGGATTGTTATGAAATCTGAGGTTTGGTTGGCTTCCTTTGCTGGTGTATTCCCAGAGACTGTAATAGTGCCTTAGCACATGGTAAGTCTTAATACATGCAAATAAATCGATACATAAATTCATTGCTTGGAATTTGGCACATTGCCACCTGAGCAACTGGATTCTGTTAGCAGGGAATATGGAGGAATGATTTTGGGGTACACAACTCATGGTGCCTGCCAAAACATGCATTTTAGATTTTGATAGATATTGTCAAGTTGTTCTCCACAGGGCCCGAGCCGGGTTACACTCCCACCAGCAATATGTGAGAGCATCTGTTTTTCTAACATCCCTCCACATGGTGTTATCAAAATTTTTATCTGTGCCAATCTGCAGTCTAATTTGCATTTCCCTTCTTATGGAGAAGCATATTCTCATGTGTTTAAAAGCCACTTGAAACTTCTTTCCAGAGAACTATGTTTATATCCTTTACCCACTTTTTTTGAGTGAATTATTGGTGTTTTTCTTATCAATTTGTAGGAATGCAGATAGTTGTTCCCAGTTTTTCATGTCTTTTGGGTTTGTTTATGGTGTTGTTACTAGGCAGAATTTAAAAAATGTATTTATATTTAACTCCTTTCCTTTTATAGCTTCTGTATTTCAC
>RJWM01035550.1:0-18833 GCA_004363535.1 Dasyprocta punctata
TGGCAGTATCTTAAACTAAGAGGCTATGGAATAAGAAAGTGAAGTAGCTGAAACATGACTTTCTTTACAATACCATGGGCAAAATGCTGAGGTAAAGTAACCACAAATAATCTTTTCAACATAATAATATTGATATAATAACATCAATTATTAACTTACACAAAAATTCAAAGAGTTGAAACCAAATAACACTGTGAATGAAGAAATCATTAAGATCCAAAGAGCTTCCATAGATTCCATCCTGTTCCCACATTGGGAGTAGCCAGATAAAATCAGAGAGATTCATGGAAGGAGCCATAGGTGATTTGTTCACAGGCATCGAGATTCTATGACCTTTAGGCATATTTATGGCACATGCAAAACAAATAACTGGGTTCTAAATTGTTTTGCTTCTTCAGTGGTAATCAATTCTCCACTCCATTGTTAACTAAGTAAATCACCCATCTCCATGAAGTTCTCATCTCTTAACAGCACATTATATACTGAACTCACCAATGAAAGATTTCACTGATGAGGAGAGGACCAACACAAACCAATCAACTTTCAAACTCATGTGACATATAGGAGACATTTTGTATTTAAACTGCAGTACCTTGTCTGCTGCTGGGAGAAAAAACAGGGCACTCAACATGTCAGTCTCAACCACACTGAAACCACACACGTGTCATGAATCTTCCCTCAACTCTCCTCCTCATTGAACTGCATGGACAAGAATGAGGCTCATGGGCTCGCTCTTTTCTGGTTTCTGGAAATAGGATCACAACTATGCCACTGCACTTCAGAGTCAGTGTCACACGGGGGGAATCACAAAACGCAAAGAACCTGGGTCCAGGCAGGGGCACAAAAAAGTGTAATAGAAGGAAAAGTCTAAGGTTATCATTGAGCAGAAAAGCAAATGAAGTCCTTAGCTTCATGGCACAGACTTTCTCAAACCTTATCTAGCCATTTGCAGTGAATGAAATAAATCCACGTCAAAAAAGGAAGAACCTGGTATAAGGACAGCATTATGTAAAGAAATGAAGAAAGAAACAAAAATATTTCCAATGCCTCAGACAAGAAACACATTTATTCCAAAGTCACAAAGAAATCCAGAACCCTGTAAACTAATCTTAACAGAAAAGCCAGAATAATATTTGCAATATACACTCACCCTCAATCACTTCTCTGTGAAGGGCAGATATAGCTCAGAACTTAATAGAGTGTATTCTGCATAATATGCTGTCCCCTTCTCAGAAGCTGAAAGCTTCTCTCTTTCAATATATTAATTTCTCCACAGTAAAGTTTGCACCTGGAGTCAACTGACAGTAGGTCTAGTGACTTACTGCCAAATTTATTGGCCTGAAAGACGCCTAAGATGCTGTAGGAGACAATTTGAGCTACTCTCCTTGAATGCAGAACAACTGCTGCAACATTAGTTAAATCAAGTCTTATTTACTTATACTGATATGTACAGAGCTGGCTATGGTATTTCTCCTCTCTTCAGTTGGCTCTAATAGATGCAAATACAGCTAGCGAAGGTACTAATACGTTATCTTCAACGCCAATCTGACAGTCTCCTATTTTCTAGTATAGTGCTCTCTGTAAAAGATCAAGTGCAGCAAGCAGGGTGGCAGAGCCATTCACTCCAGGAATATCAGCTGGGTAGGAGCCTCAAAGTAAGAGACTATGACTCCCCAGGGCACAAAAGTTTTCATATCAGAAACTGAAGCAACAGCCTCCTAAACCTTTCATATGCTACTCTGAGTTATGCACACTGATCTTTCTGCATATCTCCTTGCATATTACAAAGATGCTTTTCTCCTCACCTGGATAGCCAGCTCAGGTTACTCGTGTAGTTCCCACCATCCACCTTGTCACTGATGCCTGAGCCACTTCCTACTTCACAATATCATCAACTCTAACTCACCTCACCTGCACGTCTATCGTCAGGGCAATCTCTACATTTTAAATCACATTTAAACTCCTTCACTTCAATGCAAGCACAAAGTAATCAAGATAGCAGAGATGACAACTTAAAACTTATTACTCAGGAAATCCTAATGGGCAGGGGCAATTATGCTAATTTAAAAATTCAGGCCCTTCTTTTCATGCAATGTAAACAAATTCCACACAGTGCCTGGATTTCTATCCCAGAGGAAGGCACATCTCATAAACACTTTACCCAGGTATTCAAGAGTTCTGCAGAAACTTACATTCAGTTTGTAGGATGATTACAAGATGCTGCTAGCAAGCAGGTCTCTCATAAAACTGCAGCTAAAATGCTCACTTGTCCATTAGCATATGAAAATGCCAACCATGAGTGTACACAAGCCTTAGCCCCACTAGTTCACACTAAACATCTGTTTATCTCAGTGCATGCAAAAATGTTGGCTCCACTACCCATGCCTCTAAGCTCATGGTGTTACAGGGAACTGAGTTAGACACAAATATTATAGGCAGTCAGACAGGGCTAGGCCCTCAAGGAAACTGGCACAGAGGATCAGATGTCTTGTTACCTTGAAAGAGACACTCACCTCTTCCTGCGGGCCAAATATCAAGACAAAAGACAGAACAAATACACCCATATCCTAAGGATTAATATTCTAAATAGTTCTCTATCACCCTGAGGAAGTCAGAAGTCAGCATCCCACCCCCCTACAGGAAGAGTCACTGTCATTAAGCATCCCTGCTTACTACGAGACTTGCTTCCCCACTTGTCCTTGATTTAATCAATTTTACCTGAGCAGTTAAGCTTATTGGTTAACCATGGTTATGTCCCACCTTAGGCCCTTCTGCCTTGCAAATTCCCAGTTTTCCTCATCATGGTTTTATTCTATAAAAGTCCCTAAAAATGGCAGAGTCCCTGGCAACCCACTGGGGCCCCTTTCTGTCCCTCAAACAGAAGCTTTCTTTCTCTCAATGTCTTCTGCTCTTACCCTCCGTTGTTCCCAAAACTCATTCTTAGATTTTAGAGAATATGAACTCGCGCGGGACGTATAGCAGGTTGGGAGTTTCATTCCCCCATATCATTTGGAGGTCTGAGATTCTTTTTCCTATATCAATGGCACAGGCTATGACAATAAATTCCTGACAATAAATTCCAACTGGTAAAATGTTTTAATTGTGGCAAAGGAGAATATACTAGCCAACACTATGCAGTGCCTAAAGGCGCCAGTCCCCTTGACTACCCAGGCTGTGCCTAGTCTGTGCCCACAGAGTTTCACTGAAAAACCACTGTAAATCTAAATTTCATAAAAATGGCACACTCTTCCAGAAAAACAAATCATGTGCCCAGACAAAGGACCTCAATAAAATTAAGAAAAAGTTGTAGAGAAACTGAACTATAGTAACTTGCTCTGAGTTATGAAACCTCCAAGTTTTAATTTTAATTTCTCTACAATAAAAACATCAAGCACACTTTGAAATCTTCCATGTACTGGGGAAAACCCCTTTCATTCTACTTCAATGAATGGTGTCCACAAAACTTTTTAAATTACACCAAGACCAGACAGTTTCCTAACTTCTGATTTTGCCTTAAAAATGATTGCAGGGCCGGGCGTGGTGGTGCACGCCTTTAATCCCAGCACTCGGGAGGTTGAGGTAGGAGCAGCATTGTGAGTTTGAGGCTGGTTGGGGCTACAACGCGAGCACAAGGCAGGCCTGTGCTACATAGTGTGACCCTGCCTCAAAAAACCAGGGCTGGGAGTTTGGCTCAGTGGATTAAGTGCCTGCCCTGGCAGGTGCGAGGTTGTGACTTTGATCCCCCGTGCCGCAAAAAAACAAACAAACAAACAAAAAAACAAAAAAAGATTTCATGAACTAATCAGTGACAACAGAAGATATATTAACTATTACTAAGTTCTCTTCCTTCCTTCAAACCTGATACTGTTGCCCAACTCAAAGATGAAGCAAGCACACAACTTTTCCTTCATGCTTATGCTAACAATCTGATGTTCAGTGGAGATCTTGTATGTTGTAAGTCCTACTACTGACACTTTTCCTTATGCCACTCTCTTCCACATCCTTTCCACATGCCACTGATGCACCCTAAGCAGAGAACTCTTCATGCCTAACCTTTGATATCATTGTACAACTTCTACTTAGGGCTTCTCCTTTATGTTAGTACTAGTTTTGAAGTGTGTCTTAGCATTTCAGTATGGAAACACTGTGTACCAGCAGGCCAAGTGTTACACTTATTAACTCACAGAAGACAGCCCTGTTCCTTTCCAGTCATACAGAGATCACATAAACACATCTACTCAAATGCCCAAACTCAGGCATTTTTCAGCCAGCGTTTAACAGGCAGCACATTCTGCCCTTGCTAATAATTTAACATCTGCTCTATTTTTCTCAAAAATCGAAACTCTAGCCGGTTGTGGTGGTGCACGCCTTTAATCCCAGCACTCCAGAAGCTGAGGTAGGAGGAGTGTTGTGAGTTCGAGGCCGGCTTGGGTTACAAGGAGAGTTCGAGGCCTGCATGGGTTACAAGGTGAGCTCAAGGCCGGCCTGAGCTACATAGTGCGACTCTGCCTCAAAAAACTAGGGCTGGGAGTTTGGCTCAGTGGCTTACATGCCTGTCTGGGAGACACAAAGTTGTGAGGTCGATGCCGGGTGCCACAAAAAAAAAAAAAAAAAAAAAAAAAAAAAAAATCGAAACTCTTCTCAATTAAATACTCTGTGAGTAGGGGTGTCACCTAAATAAGTAAGAATAGAAATTTCCTTTGCATTGCTCTGCATGGTACACAGGAATTCACCTGGGGTTTGGCAGGTGCTCCACCACTGAGGCACGTCACCACATTTCTTTGAATTCTTAGAACCTTTGTCAACATCTATCATGAATCTGGAAAAGCGAGACATGCTGGAAATTTAGAGGATCACTATAAATATCAAAAAGCGGAAGTTCCAAGAGAGGAGTTATAGATATGAGGCCCAGCATCACAGACATTTATAAACTCAGGCCCTCCAGATCTGCTGTTGATGGGAATGAGAGCAGAGACCTAGCTCGTTACAGCTGCTCCCACCTCCAAATCACATCAGAGTCAGCGTCTCCCCAAGCCCCTTCCTCTGCCCACACTGTTGGTGGTGGGAGGGCAGCAAGGGGTTTTAAAGATGGCTGGGGGTGTCATACTGGGGACAGGGTTCTGGGGGACCCAGAACTATTCCTGTTCCACCAAGAGGCCAAAGGGACAGAAGATGACTCACTGTCAGGCCTGGAGGACCTCAGGGTCTGAAGCTAAGCACGCAGACTCTAGACACCATAGCGGCTTCTCACCACTTCTAACTGGTCTCAACCTGATTTCAACCCGATTCAGGCGTCCCATCCCACAACGTTACCATTGCGTGGCTTGAGGGTCTTCCAGGTTCTTTCCGAAGCAGGAGACAGCGAGTAGGAGCACAAAACGCGGTACAGCAAAGATTTGGCTCTCAGTGCCCTACTCAGGACGCGTAATACGCGCTTTAACACCGGAAGAGACCGCCTACCTTGGCCCACCTGATTGGACGGTTCATATAGCCCGCCCCTTCATCACTGACTGACTCCTGCTCTACCGCCTTCTCTCTGAGCCAAGAATGAACACAGAAACAAACGCCTACCTGCAAGAGTGGATCCCAAATGAAAGACCACTCTGTCTTCAGTGTTGACCTCACCTCCTCTGAGGGATGCTTGCACTGAAAGGCTTTACTCCCACCTTTTCACGACAGCTCCTGGTTTTTAAAGACTCTTCGTGCAGTGGGTCGCAAATGTGATGAGAAGGTTTCAGGTTCAACGTTCTGGAGAGGAATCAGTCCCCTCCCTGTCGGAAGAGATCCTGAAGCCGGGCGTGGTGGCTCACGCCTGTAATCCCAGCACTCGGAAGGCTGAGTGAGGCAAGAGAATCCTTGCGACTTTGGGACCAGCCTGGGCTACAGAGTGAACTCAAGGCCAGCCTGCACTGTATAACGAGATCTTGTCTCAAAAAGGCAAAAAGGCAAAAAAGAAAAAGAAAACAACCTCAGCCCGAGCCAGACCGGGACACGTGGAACAGAGAGAGGGCGGGCCGTTTGATACTTGAGTGTTTTGGAGCGATATAGCAGACTTCATTGTCAAGATTTTCACACTTCTCTCTCTATTAAGTCTGCCCACAAATGTACCATTATTATGTAAATGAAGACATTAAAATTAAATGATAGCATTAGTCTGCAAAAGAGTAAAGATGAAGGGCCGGGAGTTTGGCTCTGTGCCTTAAGTGCCTGCCCTGGCAGGTGCGAGGTTGTGAGTTCAATCCCCGGTACCGCAAAAAAATAAATAAATAAATAAATAAATAAAAAAAAGAGTAAAGATGAAAGAAAGGAAACAAGTCAACTCTCCCAAACTTGCCACTTCATCCAGGGTCATAAAAAACCTGAATTCTGAAAGTAAGCATGTTGCCAAGCATGAGGGTCACAATTATTGCTGAAATGGAGCCACATTCCTCAGCCAGTCAACCATTTACTTCTGTTGAGACGCAGATACCTAAGGACTTCAAACTCTATCCCCATGTCATATGCTTCCCTACTCACAAATTGAAACACTGTCTTATCAGGACTTTTGTATTTCTAGAGAGCAAATACTCCCTAAAGCCATGTGGGCCACATGTTAACAACATGCTTGTCTTCAGAGATGTGTAGGACATTAGTAAAGGACACGTCTAGGAGTATCTGTTGGAGTCCTGTGAGTTTGACCTGATGGACCAAATCCGGTCCCTGGATCCTTCCTGTCAGGCTCCTTCGCTGTTTCATGGCTCCTTGATCAGAAAAAAAGGTTCCTTTTCTTTTTAACATCTATTTGCCAAGCTATTTCTTCATTGCAAACAGCCAAAGCTGGACTGCTGCCACTGAAGCGAGACAAAATAAATATACGTTTCTAAAATTCTGGGGCAACCCACTCGGGACCCCTTCTGTCTCTCTAAGACAGAAGTTTTCTTTCTCTCACTAAATATATTCTGCTTTTAACTTCTGTTGTTCCTAAAATTCATTCTTGCCAGGCATGGTGGCACACACCTTTAATCCTAGCACTCGGGAGGCTGAGGCAGGAGGATTGTTGTGAGTTCGAGGCCAGCCTGGGCTACAAAGTGAGTTCAAGGCCAGCCTGAACTGCATAGTGAGACCCTGTCTCAAAAAATAGCGCCAGGGATTTAGCTCAGTGGCATAAGCACCTGCCTGGCAGGCACGAAGTTGTGAGTTCAATCCTCGGTACCAAAAAATAAATAAATAAAATATGAAATAAAATAAAATAAAATTCTGTCATTCAGCTATTATGTGCCAGTAACTAAGTAAAGAAGTAAATACCTTTGCCAGGCATGGAGAAGGCTCACGCCTTTAATCCCAGCACTCGGGAAGCTGAGGTAGGAGGAGCGTTGTGAGTTTCAGGCTAGCTAGGGCTACAACGTGAGCACAAGGCCGGCCTGGTGTGACCCTGTCTCAAAAAATTAGGGCAGGGAGTTTGACTCAGTGGCTTAAGCACCTGCCTGGCAGGCACGAGGTTGTGAGTTTGATCCCCGGTGCCTCAAAAAAAAAAAAAAAATGAAGAAGAAGAAAGAAATACCTAATATAATTCAGTTAGCTTGATGTCCTAAATAAACTTCCAAATGTATCAATTCATTCTTCAGATAATTATATATAAGAGTTTGTTATATGACTGATCTTTACAGTGTTTCATATGTACATGCTTCAGACTAACTCTAGCAATTCTCTGCATATTAAAACCTCTTCTTTCCTGTACAAACCAGTCTCCTCCATGCAAGCAGTACTACCTCAATGCAAACATGAATCTAGTGATGAATTCATGCTTAAATCCACTGCTAGAAAAATCTGGACTTGATTTACATATTTAGCAAGCTGATGGAAACCTCCTTTATGAGCTACCAATTTCACTTGTAAGTGTTGACTTAGAAGAATTTGAGAAGAATGCCCACAATGATCTGAAGAGGTGAATCAATCGCAATGCTTTCTGAGAAATTTTGCTAATACCCCTGTTATGTTGACACAAAGTAATATGACATGTCCATCAACAGGTACTCAAAAACTTACATGCTGCCTTTTTTACCTGGAAATTAACTCAATATAAGTGCATGAAGCATAAGTGCACATCATTCAGGTCTCATTCAAACATTTCCTCTTTCTCTCACTCACAGACATAGTCTTTGAACTTTACTGACCAATGATGGGCCTCTGCCCTAGCTTATCACAGTTTATTCTGAGTTGCCATGCTCAAAAGAAGAAATTTCTCAATCTGAGCCAAGAAGAACTGAGCACAGAGTAAAGCTTTCTTCTTGGTTGATACTGTTTCTCAGCATATATAATATTTTCATACCAAATGAGAATAAAACTCACAGTGGTGATAATAAGAGAAAATTAGAAGTGCAAGATGCTGTGAGAACATGAGGAAAGGCAGTGTGAAACTCACTAGCTCAAGTGAAGAGGTGACATCTTACCTGGCATAGTTTGAAAAACAAAAAGGAGTTACCCAAACAATGTTAAAATAGCACTGATGCAGGAAAAGTAGGTTTTTGTTTTTGTTTTTGTTTTTGTTTTTGTACCAGGGATCGAACTTACAACCTTGAGTCTCGTTGTGCGAGGGTCTCACTATGCAGTTCAGGTTGGTTTTGGGCTCACTTTGTAGCCCAGGCTGGTGTCGAACTCACAACGATCCTCCTGCCTCAGCCTCCTGAGTGCTGGGATTAAAGGCATGTGCCACCACGCCCGGCTCAGGAAAAGCAGTTTGAAGCAAAGGCATGAGGGGCCACTGAGCATAGAGACAGGGCATTGTTAAACACTGTCTAAACATAAACCAAGAAGGAGGAGCGTGGCTCTGAGAAACTTATCCCTCTTGTGCCTATAGAAGTCTAGTAAAATGTTGCAGAACCACTTAGGCTCAAGGCAAATTCTAGGTGGAATAAGGGGGAACTTTACTTGAATTTTCGTATGTTTGGATAGGTCTATAGTGCTGTAATAACTGATTTTGAGAAATCAGATTGTGCATCATACATATTTCATCACATCAACAAAATCAGTAAAAGACCTGAGAGACTTGCAAGTTATTTGTCAAAATAAAATGCTGGCCTCTGTGAGTGCATCCTTTATTGATAATTCAGGTACACAGAGGCCAGACAACATAGCCTTCAAAGGCTCAGGTTCAGGCAACAGGCAGCACCGTGGAGGCTCCTCACACACCTACTTCTTGCTCATGCAACATAAAATGTCATGACTTGAAATTGGTGGAGAATCTACCAACAATCTTCAAAATAAAGCTGCTGATGTATCTGGGATTTTCTCCATGTGAAAAGTGACAACTAACTTCAGGTGAAAAAGAACTTTTAAACCAGGCGTGGTGGCACATGCCTTTAATCCCAGAACTTGGGAGGTTGAGGCAAGAGAATCTGTTGTGAGTTTGAGACCAGCCTGGGCTACATAGTGAGTTCAAGCCAGCCTGAACTGTATAGTGAGACCCTGTCTCAAAACAATAGGGCCGGGGGAGGGGGGTCAGAGAGGCTCCAACCAGAAGACAACTAGCCTACCTTCCTGATGAGTGTATGACCAGCACGGACTCCAGGAAGAGAAAGATGTGCCTCTCAAGAACCCACCATGCTGAGCAGAGAGACTCCCACCAGAGGACAACTAGCCTGCCTTTCAGACAGGCATGCGCAGAGAGGAGACGGCCACTGGAACTGAGTCACACAAGCAGCAGTGGCTGGAATAGGCCTCTGGACCTTTTGCCAAAAGCCCAGGATTTGAACGGTTGCCTTTGATCACAGAAGATGTCCCTGTAGATTAACGATTTCTGCTACTTGTAACCAGAAGGATCTCAGGGAGCCCTGCTGACGGCCCCGGTCCCAGTGGCCCTTCCTCATTCTCACAGTAAGCTGGGCCAGGTCGAGCACTGGATCCACATAGGCCCGGCAGTCTCCTATGCATGGACTTTGGCGTTCACGTACAGTTTCTCTCTTTGTGTGCTGAAGGGCAGGAAGGTGAGCTTGTAAGAGACTGGAATCAAAAATTGGAAAGACGGGAACTAAGACAATCACCTCTCATAAAACTCCTTTTCCCCATCTTTCTCTTCTATCCCTACTTCCTCCTGTTGTTCCTCCTGTTTTCTCAGCCACTTTTGGACATCTTGCTCATATTTACCCAATCCTGGATCTGTATGACATTTCTAATTAAATTCTATGGAAGTTCTGTGTCCTCCATGTAAATTTCCCCATTTTGCCAAGGTTAGTGTCAGTAGTTTTCCACTCCCAGCAGTCAGACACCAAGACACCAGTTCACAAGACACAGAATGTCCTGCTTCGTAACATCCACCAGAGTCTGGAGGTGACTTTACCCAGGATGGGAAAAGGATTTGCACACCTCTATGGTTGTCTGTCCCTTCAAGAAGACTCAATTACCCAGGGGGACGTTGAGTGTATTGTTAAAATCACATGGGTTGGGAGAATCATGCAATCAGAGAATAAAACTGGAAGGAGAATTTGGAAACCATGAACTTCAACAGAGGGGTTAACATCTAGTGAAGCATGGTGGATTCATTCCTTAAGGCCAAACAACACATTAGTCTCAGGGACAGGCCAGTTCAAAACCTTCTCTCTCCCAGTCCCGATCTCCCAGTTACTGGATTGTCCTGTGTGGCAGAAGTACAATCCCCTGGGAGGCTACTGTGAAATCCACAGCCTCCCCCATCAGACTCTTCCTTGGCATTTACCCATCAGCCCCACTACAGAATGGGTGAATGTTCAGGAGGCGTGTGTCTGAACCAGGAGCAAAAAGTTTAAAGGAAAGCTTTCTATTTTTTTTTTCAGTACTTACCAGCTAGTTCAGGTACATAACAAGTTAGTTAACAGAACTACTAAAGGCAGTTGTTCATAAGCCTTACTTAGACATCCTACATTCTCTTCAGTTCATACATGGGCTTCTGTCTGTCCTTAGTTATCTTTTCACCACCAACATTAAAATCAGTATGTTTGGCTGCTTCATCTAACTATATCCTCTTCCCTTTGCACAAACAATAGCCTAATCATTTATGGCCAAATAAGCAGTCTGTTTTCTGCTATTACTCATTTGATGGGAAGTTGTATTAATTGCAGGTTATGAACTAGGAGAGAACAGACCAGCTAGTGCTCTCTGATTAACAATTCCCAGCTCCACCTCAGGTTACTTAGGAAGATCTCAGTCTTCTAGGATCCAGCAGTAATGTGTCCTACATCAAAGTACCGATTAGAATGCTGCTCTCTTACTAAGAGGGGAGCTGTCTCAGAAATGTTTTAATTGAAATATTTTAAAATACGCCTTTTTTCATACTGGGGATTGAAAACAGGGCCTTGTGTATGCTAGACAAGTACCCTTGTGCTGGCTGAGCTACGCCTCCAGTCCTTTTCATTTTAAGACAAGTTCTCACTAAGTTGCTCAAGCTGGTCTCAAACTTGTGATCCTCCTGCCTCAGCCTCCCAAGTAGCTGAGATTGCAGGCCTGCACCACCACATCCAACAAAAACTGGTTTTTGATGCTTCAGTCTAATTTTCCCATAGTGAGAAAATGTCTATGTCATAAAATTTACCATTTGGGTTAACTTTTAGTCATTGTGACAAAACAGCTGAAATAACCTCTAAGGAGAAAAGAATCTGCTTTGGCTCACAGGTTCAGGAGCTTCAGTCCACGGTCACTTCCTGTGGACTTGGGTTTGATATAGGAAAAATGATCCCAGACTTCCAAATGATGTGGGGGAATGAAACTTCCAACCAACTATAAGTCCGGCACGAGTTGGTGTTCTCTAAAATCGAAGAATGAATTTTAGGAACAACGGAGGGTAAGAGCAGAATATATTTATTGAGAGAAAGAAAGCTTCTGTCTGAGGAACAGAAGGGGGCCCGAGTGGGTTGCCAAAAATTTTGTCATATTTAGGGACTTTTATAGAGTAAGATCATGATGGGGAAAACTGGAAACTCACAAGGCAGAAGGGCATAAGGTGGGACATAACCATGATTAACCAATAAGATCAGTTGCTCAGGTAAAATTGATTAAATCAAGGACAAATGGGGAGGTGAGTCACTGACTCATGACTTCCTCAGGGTGATATAGAACTATTTAGAATATCAATCCTTAGCATATGGGTGTATTTGTTTTGCCTTTTGATATCTGGCCTGCAGCAAGAGGTGTGGGTCTCTTCCAAGGTCACCAAGACCTCTGGTCCTCTGTGCTGGTTTCCTTGAGGGCCTAGTCCTGTCTGACTGCCTATAATATTTCTGTCTAACTCAGTTGCTTGTAACAGATTGAGGTGGAATATCATGGTAGGGCACCTGGAGGAGAAAACCTGCTCATCTAAGGGAGGCCAGATAGCAAAAGGACAGAAAGAGAAAGGGGTCAGGTTCCCCTAGCCTCTTCAAGGCCACGCACCCAGTGGACTCACTTCCTCCTCTAGGGTTCACCTCCCAAGGATTCCACTACCCCGCAAAGTGCCGCATCCTAGGGACCAAGCCTTTAGCACAAGGTCCTGGGGAACACGTAAGATCCAATCTATAACACCACTTTAACCATTTTCAGTGTACACTTCAGGGTCACCAAGTCCACTCACAGTGTTGTGAAGCCATCGCTACCATCATTCCCAGAACTTTTTCATCATCCCAAAATGAAGCTCTGTGTCCATTAAAAAATAATTTTAGCTCGGGAGGCTGAGGTAGGAGGAGCGTTGTGAGTTTGAGGCCGCCTTGGGCTACAACATGAGCGCAAGGCCGGTCTGAGCTACATAGTGCGACCCTGCCTCAAAAAACCAGGGCTGGGAGTTTGGCTCAGTGCCTTAAGCGCCTGCCCTGGCAGGCGTGAGGTTATGAGTTCAATCCCCGGTGCCACACACAAAAAAAAAAATTTAGGCCTTGATATGCCAGTATTTGGGTTGAATTTTATAGGTTTGAAAGCTCATAAAATATTTTTAACACTGATTCATACGTGGTTGAAGTAAACAAATGTATAAACAAAACAGTAACTTCTTCAACTGTTTTCTCCTGTGAAATTCAAATGAAACATGATTTCCATGAGGACACACTGTACAATAATCAGATATTTCTGCTTCAGACCTCATCAAGATCTAAGCCAATGGAAATTCCACGTGTAAAAGAGGAAAATGGGAACTTAGCATGGTACTCATTAGCTGCAAGTTTGGGTGGGTTCCTAGGAGAATTTACCAACTCAGAAATCCACTCCTGTGTTTTCTGGCAGGAGCAGCAGCCTCCCTGCACACCTGAGTGGTACAGGGTCTCACTGTGTTTTTGTCCCAGCAAAATTAAAACTAAGCCAAGATTTTCCTGCCAGAGAAAACTTCACCTGCTAAGTTCCAACACAACTAATAAAACAAGCCTTTCTTCCATAAAAATTTCACTCCATGGTTTGGTAACAAAAACAGATTCACAGCCCAACTCCTAACTTGGAAATCTCACTAGAAGGCAAGTAACAGAGGGAATCTTCAGCTCTGAGTCTCAATGATAAGAAATGTATTTCTCGGCTGGAGGTATGCTTGCCTAGCATGCAGGAGGACCAGGTTCACATCCCCAGAAACACATACACAACAACAAAAATGACAACATCTATGTCCTTCCTGGGAATACTGAGCCAAAATTTTCCTATGAAAACAATGATCTTATACCTTAAAGGAGGATATACTCTTTTTTTTTTTTTTTTTTTTTTTTGTGGCACTGGGGATTGAACTCACAACCTTGCACCTGCCTGACAGGCATGTAAGCTGCTGAGCCAAACTCCCAGCCCTGGTTTTTTGAGGCAGGGTCACACTGTGTAGCTCAGGCCTCGCATTGTACCCCAAGCCAGCCTCGAACTCACAATGCTCTGCCTACCTCAGCCTCCCAAGTGCTGGGATTAAAGGTGTGTGCCACCATGCCCGGCTAAGGAGGATATACCTTTTTACAAACGTATCCTCATGATTACTTAGAGGTCATTTCCTTTATTTTTAGCATCCCTCTTTTTTAAAAGCTTTTAAAATTGAGCAATGCAGTAAGGTTAATTATACTTGCCTTGAGTAAGCATGACAAGCCATAGTGGGCTGTTTCTGTTTCCGCTGTACTTTCATCTATAAAAGAGAGGGATCAGGTCTACATTGCAAATGTTCACATTCCACGTTGCCAGGGTAAATGGAAGCCAATCAAATTTTAATTTTGGATTATTTTTAGCATAAGCATGTCTCAAATATTGCATGGGATACCTTTCTATTAAGAAATTGTTCATCGTTTACCTGAAATTCAAATTAAACTGTGAATATTGCATTTGTGTTTGCTAAGTCTGGCAACCCTACTTGCACATAAAGGAGCTTCTTTGAATATTTCTAAAGGAACGTTTCCTTATTATATCTAAAGCAACTTACCCTAACTGCCAAAAGTATGAAAAGAACACCGTATAACAGCTATCTGAACTATCCTTCAGATACTGCTATTACTATTTTATAACAAAAAGCAGAAGCAAGACCAAAGTTCTGCAAACGGCACTGTGAATTAAAAAGAAAGGGTGTAACACAGAGTCAGAGAAGCTGGTCTGGGTTCCTTTGCACGGTCATGAGATGAATAACTCGAATCTGGTGTTGCTTAGATGGTCGTCCGGGACTCGCCTTCTCAGTGTGGACCAGTGTTACTGAACTCGGTGAGTATCTACTCACTCGGAGTCCTCAGCTTTTGTTCCCTGACCAAACACCCCACACGCACACATGATGTGAAGAAGGAAAGGTTGGTTTGAGCTCAGCTTGTAGAGCTCAGCTGGCTTCAAGGCAGAGACGCCTGGTTGGAGGGTGGCAGGGACGTCAGAGGAGAGCAGGGTGCAAGGAAAAGCCAGGACAGGAGTGCAGGGGCCAGGTGTTGTCTTTGAGGTCGCACCCCAGAACCACCCAGGGCCATCACATTACTTTCAAAGTCTTTTTCTATCATTTTTAAGGTCATGTTTTATGTTTTCAACTGTTTTTTCTCTGACAGTACATAGAATGCTGGTATTGGAGGAGAACAACCCAAGACTGTCACAGGAATGGATGTGGTGTTTCTGGAAAGTGGGGCCCAGGGTTTCTCTGAGGTGTCACTACTGCCTGGCCCAGCGTCCCTCTACCTGTGTTGGCTGAGGACTGAGGGAGGCCCCTGCCAGTGTCCTGTCTGCCCCGGTGTGGTCCTTGCTGGTTGGTCCCCTCACCCACAAGTGCCTCTCACCTGGGAGAGGCCGGGAGGGCTGGGATCAGCGCCCATCTTTTTCCCAAGTGGGCCTCTCCGGACCCCCAGAGAAGCTGGGGGGGCCCCTCAGAGTGCCGACCCCTTCCCTCTGCCACCCCAGCTCCTGTCCCCCACCCCTGCCACTCTCCCATGGCAGTGTCCCTTTGGCATAGCACCCACGGCCCAGTTCCCAGTCCTGAATCCTTTCCTTGAAGATGACTTTTCCCCGTGTGAACTGACTTACTCAGGAGCGCGGATGTAACCTTCCTGAAGCCACATCTCACTCATTGCTGACTTCGAGTGCTCTGTCATGGGGCTCAGGAGAGGTCTGTTGAATGAATAATGAGCAAATGTCTCACCCCTCCCTGACACTGTGACTCGAGATGGATTCCTGGCTGCTAGATACATGATCTCACTCTTCCATGGGGGCTTAGGAGGCAGAAGGGTGTTTGGGTAAAATGATTAAAATCTTTGCAGCCTGGCCCACCTCCACCGAACCCTGTCTCAGTGGAGGGCCTCGACCAGACCAGCTGGTGCCTGGTCCCTGGGGCACCCTGAGGAGACCCCACAGCCCATTTTCTGTGCTGGACTCTACTCCTCCGAGGAAATTTGGCTGTAACAGAAATAAGGCACAGGACACTTAAGGCAGAGGATAGTTGCCAGGGGCTCCACGCGGTGACCAGGCCTTAGAGTTTGCTCAGTTGTCCTCTGATTTGTCAGGGGTTGAGGCAGTGGCTAAATCATCCAGAGAACACAGACCTCTCAGGCCCCACAGGGCTGGGGCTTTCGACACAGTGTGCTTCCCTCAGCGTGTCCGGCCTGGGCGCTGTCTGGTGGGAGCCCTTCTGTCTGGACCACTAGAGTGGCCTGCACCCCACGCTGCACCCCATGCTGCCACTGGGTCTCCCCACAGCTTGGGCTCTGTCTTACGCTCAGCATGTGTAGGTTCCTGCTCAGAAGCTCTGTGATCGTCCAGATCCCCCCTCTGCCTCTTCCTCTTCTTCTCCCCATAACTACCTACCTCCTTGTCCTTCTGACAAAACTTGCCTTTCCAATAGAAAGTTCCAAGAAACAGACCTCAAGTCACCCCGTCACTAGCACCACCGCCACCATTTCTCTGGATTTTTCCCACACACGGTTTTGGATACATGTTTCTTTGCACTTAGAATGTCCTCTTTCTGCCTCTTCATCATCCAGCAAACTCCTACACAAGATTCAAGACCTTTCCAAACATGGCTCTCAGAGCTCTTCTGATGCCCTACGAAGAGGTGGTGAGTCTTGTCCTCTGGCCGTTTGCCACGCTGCACAACCTGCTGTACTTACCCAAGGCACTCTTCGCACACGGGCACTTATCTTTCTCCCTATAGATTTAGACTCTGGGTGGAGAGGTGCACCACCAGACATCCCACAAAAGATAAGTACAGTTTTCGGAGGTTGAGGACATTCATGTTTGTGAGTGACAAAGGGATGAACAAATGAATGAGTGGATGAAAATCATCATGAAAACATGCAGAAGGAAGCGTCCATCATGTGAGCTCTTCCACCTCTCCTGTGAGCAGAGACCGAGGAGAACTGGGGTGGTCACTCTCGCTGCCCATGCTCAGCTTCTGGGCAGGCTCCCAGTGTCCGTTTTGCTGGATGTCAGTGAATTCAAACTGGACTCTTACTTTATGATTCCATCTGATGCCAATCAATTTTTAAACTAAGAAAGTGTGTGTAAAAGGGTGTGGGGTGTGTGTGATACCAAAAAGTTAGTTCTTGAGCCTAAGGAACAGTGCACATGCTCAATGATCAGGACCTCGGCTTTCCTTGCGTTACATGTAAAGTCATTCTGCAAACTGGACAATCTGAAAGAATGAAACTCAATCTGCTCCTGTTGCTAAAGAAAGCCAAGCAAAGAGAATAACGGGGTGTGGGGAAGAAAAGTGGGGCACCAAGGAGAGAGTGAGGGACAGCCAGGGTGGTTCAAAGACCCAAATAAGGCCAAGTGTGGTGGCACACACCTTTAATCGCAGCAATCAGGAGGCTGAGGCAGGAGGAGCATTGTGAATTCGAGACCAGCCTGGGCTACAAAGTGAGTTCAAGGCCAGAACTGCATAGTGAGACCCTGTCTCAAAAAATAGGTCCAAGAATTTAGCTCAGTGGCATAAGCACCTGCCTGGCAGGCACGAAGTTGTGAGTTCAATCCCCAGTACAAAACAAAACAAAACAAAACAGAAAACAAAAACAATGAAAAGACCCAAATAAGAACAGGCCCGAAATGCTAGACCAGTAATCGCCTCATGATCTTCAGGGTGTACTACTCAGGCTCTGCAGAGGAACAGATTCCATGTAAATACAAAATACATGCATAGCCACACAAGCATGCATGAGGGTTGCTCACAGGGCCAGAGGCAGCACAGTCCTCATGGCCGGCTACTGGGTCAGATGCAGGAGACTTCAGAATGGCCATGCGCACTGGAGGCCAGGAGCAGCGGCAGCTGAAGGCATCGTGCTCACACAGCCATGGGAGTCGGTGCTGGAGGCCGAAGGGTCCGCGCTGGACACCTGAAGGAACCGGAGATCAGCACTCAAAGGCCATGGTGAAGCCCAGAGCTTTGGAGCAAAGGCCAGACCTCTTTCTTCCTTCCTCCTACCCTGTCCAGGCTGAGGGTCTCGTGGTCGGTGGCACCCGCGTCCCCAGTGCGTCTTCCTCCCTCGGTCTGCAGCCTGGCTGCCACTCATCCACAGCCACACGGGGTTTCCTAGTCTGCTAGGCGGTCCTCGCCCAAGGCAAGCTGACATGTCATGAGCGGCAGTCACACGAGGAGAGGAAATGCCTGTCTGGCATGGCATGTGGCTTCTGGCTGGCAGGTCTGTTGTGTGTTGGAGAGGACCTCACCCCCGAGTTCAGTGACAGCCACCTCTGGCTGAAGCTCATCACAATCTCCAGGGTCCCTCCTCGTCCCTGTGAGTACACGGGTACTTGTCAGATCACTTGAAGTGACTGTTATTTCAAAAACGAGGTCAGGGAGCCTTTGCGCAGTAGGCCACTAGTGAATTGCAGTGCTGCTGGGCCGGAGCTCAGGGAGAGGTGGGATCCGCAGGCAACTCCACCATCAGCCTCTTTGTTTCTCCCTGCTCCTCCCCTCCTTGTCTCTAAAAACTGAGGTGTTACAGCCCTGGGCCTCCCAGGAGGATTTGTATGTCCCTGGAAAACATTTCAAAGGGGAGGGCTCCAGAACTAGTGAAATGAAGCAGTAACAGAGGGTTAACATAGGGGACCGCGAGGGCCTCAGTGGACCCACTTGGTGCCACAGTCCCAGGCCTCCGCACATTTCCTCCAGGGCTGCAGCTCCCTCCGTGTCCTGCTGTTCCCCCTCTGTGTTCTCCTCCTTGCCACCTCCTCCCTGTCCCTGCAGCTGCGGCAATGTCACTGTGCGTCCCACGTTCCTACCCACGCCAACCAGTTGTGCAGGTGTACTGCTCAGCAGAAGCACGGCCTCTGACCAAACCATAAAGGGACTGAGGGCCTCAGGGAGGTCCTCTCTCCCACTCTCCACAGCGGTTCACTTCCTCTTCCTCCTCCCCACCCGCTCACCCACCCTCAGGCCACATTTGGCATCTTCACCTTCCTTGATGGCCTTGGGCGCAGGATCTTTTGAGCCCAACGATTTGTGT
>RJWM01035551.1:0-18844 GCA_004363535.1 Dasyprocta punctata
ATATATTGCAAGCTCTACTGAACTGGTTCTTAATACAATTACAGGTCATTACTCAGTATTATCATTGCTCTGGGCATTTGTTTCAAAATATGAATTTCCATTTGTAGGAGGCTCCCATTATTTTGTTTGGTAGGTCAAAAGATTTACAAGTACTCAAGCACAAAGGAACTAGCACCTTTCGATTTCCCTCGCTCCCCAAACACCCTACCAAAGGCTCCATGCTATTTCATCTATTGCCTGGCTCAAATCTCTGTAACTCTCTCTTATTTACTCCTAGCAATGTACCAATCATACTGGCCGTCTGTCAGAAAGTGGTAATGAGTTTAGCATGTCACAAACAAGATGCTGAAATTGTTTGTACACATTATGTTCATGATTATGTACTACTGCTACTAATGTAGAAACTACATTTAGGAACCACAATATCAAGAATTTGGCAGCATAAATAGGAATAAAATGAGAGACACAGCAGCCCATTGCCTGTAGGATGTCTTCGCCAAGAATGGACAAGTGGCTCAGCCATGCCATCGCACATGTTCAGAGGCCATATAGGATGACGGCTAACGGCCTCACTGCTTTGAAGTGAGGCCCTTCAAACCTTTACTCTGCTACTTACTTACCCTGTCCTTAAGTACATTACTTAACTTCTCTATGCTTCGGTGTTCTCATGTTTAAAATGGAGATAACAGTTTCTGGAGGGTTTTCAATAAAGATTAAAGTGGCTATAGAACTCTTAGCCCAATGACTCAAAATAATAAGCAGTTAATGAACATATATGGAGATGGCCATATTCATCTGCATGTCTTTTTCCTCTTATCTTCAAATCTGATCACCCCAACATGCTCACCAACACCCAGTGTTTGTCTATATTACCTATCTTTACCTATTCAGTGTCTACACACAGAGGACCTTCCTTTGCTGCACAGCAATCACTATAGTGCTTTCTATCTCAGACTTCAAGATTTCATCTTAATTTACCTCAGACACCTTCCAAGGAAATAGCAGTGTGTAAGGGAAGAGGTTTAGACATAGCATTGCCCAACAGAAATACAATGAATGACGTGTGATTTTTAACAAGTGTCAGTAGTCAAACCAAGTGCTTAGCAACCGTATGTGCCTAATACACAGGGTAGGGTCAACTAAATCTAGATTCAAATTCTAGCTGTGCTGTTCATTTGCCACTTACTTGCTCTAAATTTCATGTTGTCAGAAGAAACTATCTCACAGGCAGACATGGTGTAACGCCTAATATCATCACTTTGGGAGGCTGAGGCAGGAGAATCTCAAATTCAAGTCCTATCTGGACAATTTCATGACACCCTGTCTCAAAATAAAAAAAACAAATTATAGGGGGCTTTGAGCTCAATGACTGAGCACCCATGTGTTTGATATCCAATGTCATAAAAAAACTATCTCTAAATATTATTGTGAGGAGGAAATAAAATGGCATATTAAAGCACTTAGCACAATTTCTATATTTAGGGACATTCACTAAATGAGAATCCCCTCATCTTAGTCTACCACTTCCAAGCTTGATCTAGGTCTCTTTCTGTCTCTTCTCCTGCTAATACAAACTTTAATCTTTTCAGTCACCTACATGATCACTCTCCCTCTGCATCCCAGTAGCTATAGATTTTACGAGATGGCCTTATTTCTAGAAGCCATGGACACTTCCAGTCATGATCTAAGTACGTGGTCCCAAACAACTAAAAATACCTGTGCCTGGAAAAGTGACCCTAGAGCCTCCTCCTCCTCTGCCCCCCTCCCCAGCTAGCCCTGTTGCCTACTCAGCACGTATTTCCCACTCAGTCAGCAGCTACCAGGGCTGTGGCTGCCTTAGCAACCACTGTTGATATCAATGCTTCTTAACTTGAAAAGAGATTGGCCTCAAAATCTTAAAATGTTGAGCATTAGTACGAAAAAGAATTGGCCACTGTCCTTCAAAAGTGTTAAGGTCATACAAAAGAAAGAAAAAGAACAGACACAAAATCAAGGAAACTAGAGAGACATGAAAACTAGAATTTAACTATAACCTTGAATTGGCCTTTGGCCAAAAAAGAAAAAGGTATTAGTCAAAAACTAAAGAGTGAATTAGATCTATAGATTGGTTAATAATGTATCAATGTCAATTTTGTGGTTTTGATAATTATACTACATTTTATATAATGTTAATATGAATGTATGGATAGATGGGAACTCTCCAACTCTCCATGTTATTTTTATAGTATTAATCCAACACCATTTCAAAAAAAAATTAAAATGCTTTTAATGTGATTATTTGGAAGTGCATTACAAAAGAGTTTCTGTCCCGATGGATTTCTTAAGTGATACATTATTGTGAAAGAGTGCTACTTACGTTAAGCCTATTGCAATAAGGCCATCACACAGGTTAATGAAAAGTCAATTCCAAGGTATAGAAAATCCACCTTAATCACTACTATTAGTTTGCAAATCCACTAAGATAGTATGAGGCCACCTACATACACTCAGGAATACTGAGGACTTAATTACAGCAAATTATATTTTGTATGAGCTGTAACTTTATTAAATAAATAGAGCTTTTGAACTAACATTATTGAGTAGCATGCTTAAACAATAGCTCCCTTGGAATCAACTTTTCACAGAAAGAAAGAGTTAGGAAAAGATAAAGAGGTGCAAAAAACCATATTCCAATAAGTACCTGCTTCCCTCCTTCGACCTTCAATGCCTTAAGTAACAGCATTAGCTCACAAGCTCCAAACAAAACCCCCAGCAACAGAAGGGATAATCTGTTCTGCTACATCATGTGTTTCTGTGAAGAATTCAGTCATAGATAACTGGCAAATGGAGAAAGGACTTCAGTGTAATATCGAAGATGCATTGTTTGATATGCAACTTTTCCTCCACATCATTATTTTTTCCTAACAGCAACTGAAGGCCAAAGGAGCAGCAGGCCAGTAAGCTACTTTTAGAAGTAATCTACACAATTAACACTGATCTTTGTGTTTTAAAAAAATCATATTATTAAAAATAAATAAAAGTAACACAAAACAATATGGGATCATATACCTCTACTTTCATTAGATTTTTTACAAAGCTTACAACCTTTTCTCTACTTGCAACTTATTGCTCTTGTATCCATAGATAACTTCAATCTGTCCTTGTGTCACCTACCATCAGGCTATCTTTGCCCTTTTTGTGTTAAGTACCTTTGTTTTAAGTACTTAATACAAAAAAGGTGAAGGTACTACATCACTGCAATTTATTCATTAGAACTTTTATGTCTTCTAAACTATGTATTTTCATTGTGATTATTAGTGGAACAGTTACAAAGCTGAATCAACTCTACTAATTTAAGTATGAATTTGCAAACTGAAATTTTTCTAGAAATATCTGTATACTACAATAGAAATGCTGCAATTCTGCACATTTTGACTGCATAAAATGCTATACTGGGAAGTTTTTAAATATTAAAATATCATACTATCTTACTTCCAAAGATTACTTATATACCAATAAAATGTACCATCAGTATCAATTTAAAAACAAAAATATTAAGTATATTTTATATTATCTTTAAATTGAACATTCAGATATATATTTATATATTGATCCCACATTTCTTAAATAAGTAGGATGCTCGAATTTAGTAATGAAAATCAGCATCTATATTAAGACCAGACTTATACTATTTGTAAGGAAAGTAAACATTCAGTGTTGTTGGACACAGAGCAAATCTGCCATGAGCATTTATCAAACAAACATCAAATTTTTAAAAAGATGTAAGCCGGGCGTGGTGGCACACGCCTTTAATCCCAGCACTTGGGAGGCTGAGGTAGGAGGAGCATTGTGAGTTCGAGGCCAGCTTGGACTACAATGTGAGCACAAGACCGGCCTGAGCTACACAGTGCAACCCTGCCTCAAAAAACTAGGGCTGGGAGTTCAGCTCAGTGGCTTAAGCGCCTGCCCTGGCAGGTGCAAGGTTGTGAGTTTGATCCCTGGTGCCTCAAAAAAAATAAAAATAAATGTAAATATAAATAAATAAATAAATAAAAAGATGTAGTCTACATATTGTGCAAAACTATAAGTGTGTCCAGAAAGCATTTTCACTCTAAAATCAAATGTGTACTCTCAATACTATATATATGGCCTTTATAGTATTACTTTAGGCTAAAGGACAATTTCATGTCAGAACTTAATATTTTTAATGATCACTTGGTGTTAAATGTGATGCCAACACTAGAGCATTCTTTTATGTAAGTGGCTCCTGCTAGCAATAAGTACTATGAAAGAAGGTACATACTCTATACACGACAAGGACATAGCATATAATAGACTTATTAAATATATGGTTCACCTGGAGCAGTTATCAATTATTATAGCAATAATTTGAATATATTTTAAAAATTAATTTATATAATAAATACAAATTGCTTCATTATTTACCACCATTATAACAATAGTGTTATCTTTTCAATATAATTTATGATATGCTAGAATATTTTCATGAACCTGTACAACACCGAATTTCAAAGAGTCTTTTCATACTTGTCAATTATCTATTCAAATGCACTTGCTTAGAGACAGCATGTTTCCCAAGGAAAAAAAAAATACTGCACAATTGTCTGCTTATAGCGTGACCTCTTTCACTTGGGTGGGTATCTGCTCCATCACCGACTAAGTGAGGATGTAACCTTGTCAAACCACAGGCAAAAGAATAATGAGCATACAACAGGCTTTCCCAGCATGGGAAAGGGCTTTAAGGAGGTTTCAGAAATGGTACGCTGAATGACAAAATAAAAGAACACTTCAAAGAGTAGGTTAATAATGAAGAAAGCACTCAAAACCTGAGAGCATTTAATCCCCATCCCTGGAAGTCTGCCACACAAAACTCCACTCAAATGTATTTAATTCATTAGCCACTAACCAGATTTGGTTAATATGTTTTCAAATGATCCCTGGTAGAACAGTCTTGAAGGAGACAGACTTATAGAGTATTTCCTCAAAGCATTAGCCAAAGGTAAGCAAAAACTACATACTGCTTTGCTTCCACCAATTATAAATCATCATCCAACAAGAAAAATCACTGCAATTCAACAATAAGAAATACAAATTGAAAAAATCTTCAATCAATAGTAGGTTTTACTACCACTAAAACAAACGACAGTAACACTGCTACATTAGCTGCTACCCCAGTCCACTGACTGCCATAACAGGGAATCAGACTAAAACATTTTTATAAATAGCTGAAACCAGAAAAAAATTAAGCAAGTCCTGTTGCAGTCTTCTCAGTGTGAATTTACTTTTAAAACAAACAAAATCTCAAATCTAAACCATTCAAGCATGTACTAGGACTGTATTTTATCATTGTGTCAATTATGCACACTTTGACATTCCTTTTTTACAGCTAAGACAAGAATGACTAGTAGCAATATTTTAACAGAGAAACAGTGCCACCTTTTGGTCCCAAACAAAAGCCTCCAATACCAGTCTCCCAAATTTCTTTTCTCAATTAAACTTCTGACATACATAAATGTTACTATATTTAATATTATTATCTAAAAATCTTTGCTTCAAAAACTAAGAAAACAGTGAGATAAAATCAAAGTTGTTTACCAAGATGCAAAACCTCAAAATATTCCAAAGTAATACCAAACACATATATTTTGGATCATCAGTATAATTACTAATCCATATTTTATCAAGCATTTTTACCAGAACTAAGTATGTCAATCAACTGATATATCTTAATTGTAAAAGAAAGTCTTTTTATAGCACTGTCACATTTCAAAATTGATTTTTTAAAACATATATTTAATTGTACTCATTAATTTCATAATTGGACATCTGGTATTAACAGTGGATTACCAGTTAAAGTCAATAAAGATACAATCCAAATATGATAAGATTTTAATCACTTACACCAATGACACAATGTCACCACGCTGAACCTGAAAATTCCTCGCTTTCCAGTGGTTCAGAAGTACCACATCTGATGTCTGGCTTCCCCCAGGATTCAAAGAAGGCTAGAAAATGAGGAGAAAGACACATCTATCATTTGTATTTTTCAATCTTCATGGTTCCTTGCACTTCATAGCTTGAGTGAAGTGTAATAAAACATCTCTAATATAGTACCTTTCAATAAATCGCTGTTCTAAAGTAACTGCAAATGATGAGTTTTCAAAAAGGCTCACTGGGATTCCTCATACATGAACCAGAAAAAAATAAATTACCAATACTTATTTGAAAGGAAAGTGTGCCAGATATTAAATCTCTACTAAACTTCAGTAAAGAAATATGGAAAGTTTTACAAAGGATTAAAAACATGAGAAAAAATGACTCAATCCACCCAACAGAATATTCAGAAGGGATTCACTTCCACTTTAGTATGTACCATTGTTTCATCTGGGGAAAGAGGTAATAATTTCAAATCAGCCAGCAAAACACTCACAAGAAAAGAAAAGAAAACAAAAACCTACAGGGAACAGACACAGGGAAAAACATCATCACTGAAAGTACAGAGTGTAGAGATTCCCCCACCTTCACCTTTTTTCCAAGTTTCAGCCTAGTAAGTAGCATTCATGCTAGGAATCACATGAGTCTTCCTGTGCCTAAGGATGGAGCAAGACAGAGCAAGAACCGCAAAGCATTTGGTGTAAGAACCCATCCAAAAGCAGTGAGACCTCTGCAAAGCAAAGTACAGCACTCTAAAAAAGGAGATGAAAGAGGACATCAGAAGATGGAAAAATATTCCCTGTTCTTGACTAGGTAGAACCAATGTAGTCAAAACAACCATACTACAAAACCTGATACCACGTATATCTAATCAAAATACCAATAGCATTCCTCACAGAACTGGAGAAAACAATTCTAAAGTTCATATGGAACCAGAAGAGACCAAGAACAGTGAAAGCAATCCTGGGCAACAAGAGCAAAGCAGGAGACATGACAACCCCAGATTTGAAGTTATATTAAAAAGCTACAGTGACAAAAACAGCACAGTACTACAGTAGAACAAAAACAAACATGTGGATCAATGGAACAGAAAAAAGGCAGCAGAAACAACCCCAGGAACATTCATCAGTTTACATACACTGGAGGAAAGACAAGTTCTTTAATAAATGATGCAGGGAAATATGGCTATCCACATGCAGAATATTGAGTTAGGCCCATATATCTCACCATCTACCAAATTAATATCAAAATGAACCAAAGATTTAAATGTTAAAACAGGAACACAATGTGCTGGAAGATAAAATAGGTAAAATTCCCAAAGACACAGTTATAGACAAGGGCTTCTTAAACCGAACCCTAATGGCACAAGAAATAGTACCACAAATCAACAAATGGGACTATATCAAATTAAAAAGTTTCTTTATAGCAAAAGAAACAAACAATAGAGTGAAGAGACAACCTACAGAATATGACAAAAATTCTTCCACCTGTTCCTCAGAGGACTAAGATGCAGAATATATAAATAACTCAAAAAAATTGGCTCCTCAAAATAAAAGACCCAATTAAAAACTGGGCAAGTGAAATGAATATATACATCTCAGGAGACAAAAATACAAACAGTCAATAAACACGAGAAAATGTGTTCAACATCACTGGCCACTAGAGAAATGAAAATTTAAAAAAAAAAAACACTGAGATTGCATCTTATTTCAGAAAGAATATCTATAAACAAGAAATCAAATGATAAGAAATGCTGGTGAAGCTGAAAGGAAAAAGGAGTCCTTCTGCACTGCTGATGGGAGTATAAACTAGTATAACCACTGTGGAAATCAGTATTCCCCAAAAATCTATGATTAGAAATTGCATTTGACCCAGCTAGTTCCCCTTCTAGGAATCTTCCCAAGAATGATAAAGATATCATATTACAGAGATACAAGCATACCCTTGTGTATAGGAGCACAATTCATAAGAGCTAAATCTTGGAAACAGCCCAAATGGCCATCAAAAGATAAATGGATAAGAAAATATGGTTTCTATACAATGGGAGTACTACTCTGCCTAAAGGATAAAATTGAGTCATTCATAGCTAAACTGATGCACCTTGAGACCATAATGTTAAATGAAAGAAATCAGATATACGAGCTTAAATATCACATCATTTCTCTTACATGAAAAACCCAAAATATAAAAAAGAGCAAAATAAAAGACAGATAACAGGAAGTAGAGAGATCTTTTACAAATGGGAAGAGGATCTAGAGATAGAGGGGGGGATTGGAAGGAAAGGAGATGGAAAAAAAATTGAAAAGGAAACAGATCTTTTGCAAGAGAAAAAGGAACCACAAGAATGAAGGAGTAGAGAGGGAGAGAAGGAGGGAATTTAAAAAGAATTAAGATTTGTTATACATACATAGCCCACCCACAATAAAAGTAACCATTATGTACTACAAACATGTACTAATAAAAATTTAAAAAATTTATCTAAGACTAGGACCCATCAGGTCCAAAGATCTGTTTGAGGAACCATGAAGCCAACACACCTGCCATCTGGAAGGGACACCAGCAAGATAAAGTCTAAGGCCTAAAGTGAGCATGGAGGGACAGAAAAATGAGAACAGCTAAGAGAGTTTTGTCAGCCGACAATGTCAACGTGGGAAGAAGCCATTTCTGTGGCAATGGGGAAGGAGCCACACACCTAAGGCTGTCTCTCTTCACTAAGCAGCTGAGGATGGCAATAAGAGGAGACATAACCACAGCAACCAGTGAAGAAAAGGAAGTACAAAAAGCCAATCGCTAGAGCATAGTGACATAATCTTTCCTAAATGTTCCTGGAATCACTGATAGATTTTCTACCACACATCATATTGCAAGCATAGTTATCATGTAACTCACTGTATACCTACTCTAAACAGTCTCTCACTCTGAAGGAAAGGATTTTCCATCTCTCTCCAGTTACATGATTTTCAGTCAGTTACTTAACTTTATAATATTCCTCTGTACTAGTACAATGGTGATAATTAGTATTGTGGTACCTAATGACTAAATAACAGCCAAACCGACAGAGTGCTTACCCTGTACACTATTCAATTAATAAAGGCCAAATTCTCTAAGTGATTACCACGTGCAAGATAAAACCTAAGGGCTTTAAAAATACTAACTTATTTGGTGAGATAATTCATTAAAGTGCTAATAACAGCTATTTATTCAGTTAATCTCTCGATAACTTTTATTACTGATATACTGCATCATAAATTTAACTATGGGCCACTTTGGACCCTTTCTTCAGATCTGTCCTTGCTGTATCCCTAAATGAGAAACAGAGTTGATACACTGGATAATTCCAAGGAGATTTATTGGGCCATGGTGCTGGAGAATGGAGCACATGTCACAAGAGTAGGGTCAGGTTAAAAGTTGAGTATCCGTAGGAATCACTCACCCCGATTCATATTCTCTATCTCCCCCCTCTCTCTGTCTTGAGTTCTACATCTTAAAGGTCTTGTTTTGTTTTGTTTTGTTTTGTTTTGTTTTGTTTTGTATTCTTCCCCCTATAAACTCTTGCTGGCCTGTGGGGAGACAATCTGGCCTCTAGATCCTAAGACAAAATGTCCTCCCCATTGGGCTTCCAGTGGGTTCATTTTATTCCTTGCCACCAGAATAGTGAAGAGCAAAGGTGACTGAAACCTTTCTGATTGCTCTTCCTTAGTCCATTTAATTTTTAGTGTTTTTTAACGTTTGTGACAACCCATAATAAATACTTTAAGCACTGATCCTAGTACATACATGCACAAACACACATCTGAATAAAATTTCACAGAAGAATAATTACCCTTAATACATAAACTCTTGTACTTTCTATTCTCTCCTAGTGTACACTTTAAAAATTCTGTCTACATCCAACCATATTCACATTTAGTTCACAATACTGATTGTGCAACCTACTTATAATCCAATGTTAAAATCATGCCTTACTTGATTCTTCAACTACTGTCCTAAAAAGTTGCTTTTTCCCAGGATGATACCTTCAGTTATGTTATCTCCTGTCTCTAAATGATTTCTCTAGAAAATCTCATTGATACTTCCAATATCAAATACCACTGATACACTCAAGACTACTAAATGTAGGGTCCCCGAAGTGACTTTCTCCTCCTCTATTCTATATCCACAGAATTTTATACTATGACACTGAGCATATTGTAATGTAATTTTTGCTTTACTTGTTGGTCTTCACAAATAATCAAGAAGCACTTTTTAACCATTACTATAATGCCCTAGGTAAAATTGTACTATAACCCCAACTACTTTTCTGAACTTCCAGTACATATTCCAACTAGCTATTGGGCATCTCAACTGATCAAGTCATTCCCCTGCTTAAAATCCTTGTTAACATTAACACCATCTTTAATTTAAAGGGCATAACATTGAGTTACATAAGCACATTCCATACTTTTCTAATGTTACATAAAGCATTATATGGGTAAAAATCCTGGTTTCACACTTTTGCACATACGCACATGTCTGGCTGTTCGTCTTACCAAGTGGGTAAACACAAAGATTGCTTCTCGTATCTCCTAGGTACAGTGACTGAGCCGGCTACTATAATGCTAAACTACAAATTTTCACAGGCCTCCTTCATTCAGATGACAAAGAAAACAGCAAAGTGAGTACATATTTGACTACTCGAATGGTACAAAAAGGTCACACAACCAATGGAAAAATTCAATGTTAGAACTAGGTCAGAAAATATAATGAAGATTTGGCAGGGGTGAAACTTGCTAGACAGAGTGCCAGAACTTCCATTCCAAGTTGGAAATTGTTTGTAACTGATAAAATGCAACAAGATGTTGTGAAATACACAAATGCTGAATTACAAGTAAAACATTCTGTATGCACTGATAGCCATACTCAAAAAATCTGCTTATTATAACACCTCACTAGTTGAACCTAAAGCATTCAGAAAAATACATATCCTGTTAGATTTGAAGACATATTATACTCTCAATTTAGAAATTTATCCTGGAACTCAATCACCATGTCCTTATTTGTATAGTAATAGACCAAATGATGTCATGAACAAATTTGTTGCTCCCATCTCCCAAACTAATTAGAATGTGACATTATGCAATTGGTTTACAGGTTTCCAATTGATGTTACATTTGAGAACAGCACAAATTGAACAGCATAGGAACTGTACACAAGAACAAAGCAGAAATTCCAAATAAAATGTTGCAATTTCAAAACAGAGAATTACATAGTACTATCTTTGGATTTCAGAAAGATACAATATTGACATCCTCTTGGAAGTAATGAATTAGGGAGTATTGCTTCTGTTTCAATTTCATTAAAGAGTTTGAGAAGTAGTACTGTTAGGTCTTCACTAAATTTCTTGTAGAATTCAGCAGTGAATCCATCAGGGCCTGGGCTTTTGTTTGTTGATACCTTTTTAATTACATCTCTAATTTAATTTATTGATATTGGGTTGTTTAGGATTTTTATATCTTCTTGATTCAATTTTGGTAATTCATACGTATCAAGAAATCTGTCCATTTCTTCTGTATTTTCAAACTTATTATAATACAAGAAGGACCCAACTAAGAAAGAGAATTACAGGCCCATCTCCCTAGTGAACGCTGACACAAAAATCCTCAATAAGATACTGGAAAACAGACTGCAGCAAGTTGTCAAAAAGATTGTACACCATGATCAAGTGGAATTCATCCCAGGGATACAGGGACGGTTCAACATATGTAAATCCTAAATGTAATACATCACATTAACAGAGCCAAGGATAAAAATCATGTGATTATCTAAATAGATGAAGAAAAAGCTTTTGACAAAGTCCAGCACCCATTCATGATAAAAACTCTACAGAAAATTGGAATAGATGGTCTCTGTCTCAATCTGATAAAACCTATCTATGACAAACCAACAGTCAACATCATACTAAATGGACAAAAACTGAAAGCTTTCACTCTAAAATCAGGAAAAAGACAAGGATGTCCACTGTCCCCACTCTTACTCAACATAGTGCTGGAAACTTTATCCAGAGCAATTAGACAAGAGAAAGAAATAAAAGAAATAAAGACAGGAAAGGAAGAAGTTAAACTAGCATTATTTGCAGATGACACGATACTCTACATAGGAGATCCCAAAAATTCCACCAAGAGACTTCTAGATTTAATAAGCAAATTTAGCAATGTAGCTGGTTACAAAGTGGATACACAAAAATCAATAGCCTTCTTGTACACAACTAGCAATCTCACTGAGAGAGAAATCAGGGAAACAATACCTTTTACAATAGCATCCAAAAAATGAAATACTTAGGAATCAATCTAATGAAAGATGTAAAAGACCTCTATACTGAAAACTAGAGTACTCTGAAAAAGGAGATTGAAGAAGATATTAGAAAATGGAGCGATATCCCGTTCTTGGGTAGGAAGAATCAGTATAGTGAAAATGGCCATACTTCCAAAACTGTTACACAGATTCAATGCAATCCCAATCAAAATTCCAATAGCATACCTCACAGAATTAGAGAAAACAATCCTAAAATTCATCTGAAACCAGAAGAGACCTACAATAGCAAAGGCAATCCTGGGCAACAAAGACAAGACAGGGGATATCACATTCCTGACCTGAAATTATACTATAAAGCTACTGTGATAAAAATAGTGTGGAACTGGCAAAAAAATAGACTTGAAGATCAATGGAACAGATTAGAAGATGCAGAAACAACTGCAGACACACTAAGCTACTTTATCTTTGACAAAGGTGCCAAACACATTCATTGGAAGAAAGATAGCCTTTTTAATAAATGGTGTTGGAAAAACTGGCTTTTCATATGCCAAAGATTAAAATTGGACCCACATCTTTCACCATGTACTAACTAAAATCTGAATGGATTAAAGATCTCAATTTTAAAACAGAAACATTAAATCTGCTGGAAGATAGAGTAGGTAAAATTCTTGAAGACACTGGTGTAGGCAAAGACTTTATGAATAAAATCCAGGTTGCACAGGAACTATCACAAAAAATCAACAAATGGGATCTCATCCTACTAAAAAGCTTTTGCACAGCAAGAAAAACCACCAAGAGTGAAGAGACAATCCACAACGTGGGAGAAAATGTTCGTCAGTTGTCCCTTAGATAAAGGATTACTATTGAGAACATATAAAGCACTTAAAAAATCAGCCTTCCCAGATTTAAAGACCCAATCCAAAAATGGGCATCTGAGATGAACACACACTTCTCAGATGAAGAAGTACAAAGAGCAAATAAATACGTGAAAAACTGTTCAGCAGCACTGGTCATTCAAGAGATGCAAATGAAAACAGCACTGAGATTCCACCTCACCCCCGAAAGAATGGCTAGTATTAAGAAGCCAACCAATAACAAGTGCTGGAGGGGCTGTGGGGAAAAAGGAACTCTTCTCCACTGTTGGTGGCAATGCAGGCTGGTGCAACCACTGTGGAAGTCAGTGTGGAGATTCCTCAAAAACCTAGAACTGGGGGTCCCATTTGATGCAGCTATTCCCCTTCTGGGTATCTTCCCAAAAGAATTAAAAACACCCTACCATAGCAACATATGTGTAACTATGTTTATAGCTGCCCAGTTCATAAAAGCTAGATCTTGGAAACAACCTAAATGCCCCTCGAATGAGAAATGGACAAAAAAGATGTGGTATTTCTATATGATGGAATACTATTCAACTATAAAGAATGATAAACTAGACATTTTCACTCTTAAATGGATGCACCTTGAAAATATACTTCTCAGTGAACTAAGTAAGTCACACATGTGTAAGCATCATATTGTTGCACCTGTATGACAAACTGAAAGAAAATCTATGTATGTATATAAAAAATTAGTTAAAATAGTTAAACAAAGAATTTTCACTGAAAAGTAGTTTTTATAGGGTCATTTTCAGATTTCATTTTTAATGTGAATTCTTCTTTTGAAAATAATATAGCAGTCATAAGAAAAAAAAGAGTCATAAAGCTGGTTTCTCTTGATTCATTGAGGCGAAAGTTTTGTGCTAATAATTTTCTGGACAATGTTTCATGTCTATATCTTATAAACAACTACTGTGAATATAACAATATGCAATGTGCTGATTATTGTTACTCTCCTACTGGCCTGCTTTGAAATTCTGTTTTACTGTAGTCACTTACTTTTTTCTGTGTAAATTAAGCCAAAAAGATAAGACAGACATGTTTATTCTCATACAAAAACATAAAAATCAATTATATCTTTAAAGCAATGAAGTAAACTTCAAAACATAAAAAAAATTCCTTTGCATTTACTTAAACATGTACTATGGGCTAGTATATGGTTTATTTTAAAGAATGTCCCATTGGCAACTGAAAAGAATGTGTAGTCTGATGTGGTTGTGTGGAACACTCTGTAAACATCTATTAAGTCCATTTGTTCATGTTTGATTCATTTCTGTTATTTCTTTGCTGACTTTTTGTCTAGTTGATCTGTCTCTTTGTGACAATGGGGTATTAAGGTCCCCCATTATAACTGTGTTACTGCTTATTTGATTTTTCATGTTTGTTAAGATTTGTCTTACATAATTGGCTGCTCCTGTGTTTGGTGCATATATATTTACAATTGTTATCTCTCCATCTTGAATTTTTTCCCTAACAAGTATGTAGTGACCTTCTTCATCTCTTTTGATCATTCTTGGTTTGAAGTTCATATTGTGTGCAAACAGAATAGCAACCCCTGCTTATTTTGGGGTTCCCATTGCATGGAGGATTGTTTTCCATCCTTTGACTTTCAGTCTATGAGTTTCTTTTTGTGAAAAATATACATCTTCTTTACAGCATCATGCTGGATCTTGTTTCTTGATTCATTCTCCCAATCTGCTTCTTTTGATTGGTGAATTGAGGCCATTTACATTGATGGTTATAACTGATATGTACTGGCTTCTCTTTTTCATGTTATTTTCCTGTTGCTGTTCCTGCATTTTCCCTCTATTTGCCTGACCTGACTAATGGTTTCTTTCTGTTGTTGGCCATTTTTATCTCTATCTAGAATATTTTTCAATACTCTTCCTTAGTTTTGGTGGACATGAATTTCTTCAGTCATTCTTCGTCATGGAATACCTTATTTCTCACTTAATTTTGAAAGATAGTTTTGTAGGGTACATTGATCTGGGTTGGAAGTTGTTTTCTTTCAGGGTTTGAAATACTTAACTCCAAGCTTATCTCGACTTCAGGGTCTGTGTTGAGAAGTCACCTGTGATTCTAATTGGCTTTCCTTGAAAAGTGATCTGTTTCTGTTTTCTAACAGCTTTTAATATTCTGTGTTTGTGCTAAATTTCTGGGATCTTGAGTATTATATGTCTAGGTGTAGATTTGTTTTGGTTATGGCTGTTTGGAGTTCTACATGCCTCACTTGTCTGTATGTCAGATTTTGTTTCCATGTTTGGTAAAATTTTTGCTATGACTTCTGCAAAGTTTTTTTTTAATGTCATTTGTGTTGACTCCTGCTTTTTCATTAATGCTTATTAGAGTCATACTGTTTTTCTTTGCATTGTCTTAGAGCTCTGAAATTGTTATTTCATGGTCCCTTGTTATTTTTAAGAGATCTTTCCTTTTGTGATCACTAGCCACAATCCTGTCTTTAAAGTCTGAAAGTATATCATCATTTTTGTTCAAGTGATTTTGCCCACTTTCAATGGAACTTTTAATTTCCTGGATATCTCTTTGAATCTGTTTCATGCATTCTATTTCTTTCCTATATTGTTCATTCAAGGTTTCCATCATTTTCCTATGCTCCTGTATTTTTTTAATCTATGTTTTCACTAACTATGCTAAGCAATTCCTTCATTAAGGCTGTTATTTCTTTCTTTTGCCTGAGAGATTATTTCTGAGCTGATTTCCTCTATAGCCTCATGGACTTGTTTCTTTATTCCACTTGCCATGTTTTCAGAAATATCAGATGTGTGTCTTCTAATTTCTTGTATGCTGATGTCTCCTGTACCTGTTTCAGATGGGCTGGAGGTCTGAGATTGCATTTTGCTTTTTTGTCTTGTCATTTTCCCCTCTTGGTTCATATATCAGTCTTTTAAATCTTACTATTGTCGCCTGTCGGTTGTGTGTATCTTAGGGTGCTACTGCGTGGCTGGCATTCACAGTTGCTGAGTCCCACAGTGTAGTGGAGGGTTCAGTCACCTGGATTCCTCCTGTGGGGTCAGTTGGGTGAGTCCTGGATTCTTCTTGGGCGGACTAGCCTAGGAGTATTGATGTGAACCAACCCTTGGCTCATATTGTTACTCCTGCTTCAGACTTTTCCAGGCCAATGGACCCACCTATCCATGGTGTGTATCCCAGCTGGGTCCCTGCCTTGTCACTGTCTCGCAGGCCCAGCAGGGTTCCTCTGAATAGAGGGTGGGATCACTGATGGTCTTGCATGCTTCCCCAGGGTCCTCCAGATAGAGGGAGAGGTCATTGGCCAGCTGATGTCCTCCTGGTAAGCTCATTCTTTAAAACAAAACTTGAACTCCATGGAGCAATCTCATGTGAATTCTTTCCTAATGCTCATCTCCTTCCTCCCTATGCCTATTCTTAGTCGCAGATGATCAAAAATCCGAAGTTCCCTATATTCTATGTGATTAGTTCTACCATAAAATTTTCAAGTGTACATTATAATTACTCCATGATCTCTTTCACCAAAAGTCTATAACCATCTGGGCAGATTCTTTGTCTATATTTTCAGATGTGCTCACTTTGAAGGTGATTAATAGATTTTAGGAGAAAGAATCAAAAAATGAATGCATGGTGGTTTCTCTTATATGAGAAACCCACAGTACAATTAATGTAAAGGTCAAAATTAAAGATGATAGGAAACAGGAAGGTAGACTTTTGCAGGAAGGGGATTGAGGAATGGAAGGAGTGGAAAGGGGAGGAAGACAAAGGGGAAGTAAAAAGAACTAATGTGATACGCATATGTAACATCTCCCCATGAGGAATGTACTCATTATACATTGCAAACATGCACTAATAAAAAAAAAATCTAAAAACGTAAATGTGTGAAACTCCCAAAGACTGACCAAATTCACACACCTAAAACAGTTCTTATTCTATCCACTCCAGCCCCCAAATATACTTCTACATTTCTGTCCTTGGCTAACAGTAACTAGTATCCCATACACTAGAAGACTCTAGATTCAACTTCATTCTCTAGTTCTTTTTGTGTGTCTCACATCCAACTTCTGCATCTGCCCAAGATGCCTTTTCCCCACTTGGAAAACTACCCATCTTTTAAAGCCCAACTCAGACTGTCACTGTTCTATGAAGGCTTTCAAAAAAAAAAATGATGATGATAACAAAAAATTTAAAATACCTACAGCTCTCTTGTGAAAATTAGGAACCACGTCTTAGTGTTCCAAGACTGGGGACAGAAGAATTTCCACAGACCAAAACATTGCCACTCAGAACTACATTTCCCTTATCTAATCACTCCTCTTTTCAACTTTTCTAAACCTAATTATTAAAAACAAAAGGTAAGCCAATGTAAGCAACAGATTTATGCAGGAAAGAAATCCCAGAAGGAAGCATGTCTAAATCTCAAATAGTAAAGTACTAAATCCAACACCCAAAAGGCCTTTTTGATTTTACAAGGGAAGCAACAAAGTTTTGTTTTACCTTTCTTCTCCTACACAAGGTAATATTAATTATACTCCATCTGTACTCCCATAGTAACTTTGGTAAACTTCAATGATAGCATGTAATAGGTATCTGCCTGCAGATATGACTGTTTCACTCAGGTGTAAGCTTCCCATGTCTGACCCATTTTTGTATGCCTAATCAGAAAAGAATTGCTGTAAAATACGTCTGTAGGTAAAAGTTTAAAAGATTAAAGGACCTTAGAAGAACATCTAAATAATGTTTCCTAAGCCATGTACATTATCTAAACAATGAATACATATCTTTCACTGAAAACATTTACTAGATAACTAAGTATGGTAAGAAACATTTGTGTCTCATCAAGTTAAATAATGTAAGCATTAGAAATAAAGTTTAATAGTGCTTTAGTATTACCCGTAATAAAGTAATGATAATCACAACAAAATAACCATATCATAACTATATTGTTTATTTATGAATATAAGTAACACTTAAGAACAAGAAAAACACATCACCATGAAAAGCTTGAATCAGGAAACTTTCTACAACGTAACAAAACCAGAGTTCTTTTTATTTCAATAAAAAGTTTTATTAAAAAATACTGTCTCTCTGATTTTAGTAAAACCACTTTAGAAGAAAATAATTCATAGACTTCAAGATGATTTTAGATGAGAAATTAAGAACATCTAAATTTAATGGTATTGTTATAGAAAAATTAGTTAACCATGTTCGTGCTTCAAAATTTTACATCTTCCCTTTCCTTGTGGGAATGACAGTGCATGCTTCAGACACAGCAAGCAATCATGTCAAATCAAAGAATTAATAAACAGCAAATCTATATTAAAAGTCATAACTTTGATAATCTTACATGACCAGTGTACATTTCCTTATACAATAACATCATTAATAATTTAAATTATAGGTTCTCCCAAACTATGTTTTTCTCTGACCTAAGCATTAGATGGTACATTCTAACAAAGATTATACAACGTAAGGCTAAATTTGGACACAGCTCTCCCAATACCCAAGTTGTCTGCCAGCAGAGGCATTATTCTCAGATCGGCACCAGGTTGCCCTCAGAAACACAGGACGTGGTAAAAGACCATGGAATCTTCCAAACACCTGTACATCTGAAGACATCCAAACATTTACACCGGACACCTCAAGGACTTTGCCCACAGAGGCACAAGACATTCAGAGAACTCTGACCACTGATGTTTACTAAGATCTTTCTGCTTAATGTACCTTGTCTTCTTTCAACTTCTATTAAAAAAAAAAAA